>JAMLFT010004769.1:0-18861 GCA_026544285.1 Pachyrhizus erosus | reverse complement strand
TACTTCTTTTTTTTTTAAATTATTCATTTGATTTTTATAATTATACAAATTTTATATTTTTATCTTTTTATTTAGAAACAATCATTTTTAATCTCTACACGAGTATTATTTTTTTTCTTTTAGTTTTTGAAGTTACAAAATATAAAAATTAAAATGAGAAGTTTGTATAATAATAGGATAAAAAAAATCTAAAAATATTTATGCAGGAATTAAAATGAATAATTTTTAAGTACATGTACTTAAAGATGAATTTTGTAGTATAACTTAAAAGATTAAATTCGTAAAATTTTATTTATTTACAGTGATAAAAAAATTTATTTTATTATCTATACTTTAAAATATTTCATTTTGATTTTTATAGTTGTAATTTTTTAATTGTTTTGGTTTTGTTATCTAAACTCATAATATTATTACATGTAAATGTTTTTAAATTGTCACAAAATTAAAACTATTTATATTTTATTGTTAATTTTTTTATTGTTAATTTTAATTTTATAGTAATTTTAAAAGCTTTGAAATAAAATATTACACAATTTTAAAAAACAAGGATCAAAATAATTAAAAAAAATTAAAATTATAGAAATCAAAATGAGATATTTTAAATTATTACTAAAATAAAAAATACTTACAGTTATAAAAATAAAAAAAATGTAATTAAATCTTATTTTAACATCCAAATATCCAAAATCACCTTAAAATATTAGTTAATATAATTTTAAGTAAATTTTTACATATTTAATTATACATTAAAAATTAATTTTTAATTCAAAATTGATTTTGAATTAAAAACAATTTCAAATAGTTTTGTTTTTATAAAAAATTTATACTGAATTTTTTTATTAATTGACTTTTATAATAAAAAATCTAAATGTGGATCTCATTATTTTAAAATTAATTAACTTGACTTGTACTTTCGACTAGTTGTACATTTTATTTGGCCATTGGTCCAAATAGAAAAGGTCTTGGGGTGTTATGCACAAGTATTTCACGTTACTTGATTTTTATTTCTTTGAGTTTTTCTTTCAGGTCATTCCACAATGTCTTTTGGCAGATCAAGTAGAAGAGGTAATTTCCACAGTGTTTTTTTCATAAATCTGAGCCTGCTTTTCACTTATGGGGGTCTTTCATTCCTTATCTTCTGCTTATGATAACAATATTCATGTTGGAATGCATTTTTTTTTCCCCTATATTTTATTTTACTATTATTTTTATTTGATAACTCAAAAACAAAACTAAGTGCATGCAGGCCAACAAAAGTGTTTTGAGTAGTTAACTATCAAGTAGTGTATTTGCATGACTTGTTCATTTGTGTATAGTTCTGAAACCGAAAGGTGAAGCTTTGTTCTTACCTTTTGAAATTATGGACACTGGGGTTGTAAGCACGACTCGAGTAAAATGCAAAACAACTAATTTGGCCAAGAAATTTGATATAATATTTGGAGTGCTAAAGAGTGAAGACAAATTGCGCTCAAGTTATAATTTTAAATAAGTTAAATTACTCAGTTTTTCCCAAAATTATTTGAGAATTTTCAAATAGGTCCTGAACTAAATCTTTCTTTAATTGGGTCTTTAAACTAAAAAAAAGGACTCTTTGAAGTTAGATTATGAAGATTTGAATTTTGAAAGCAAAAGAAAAATGACAATTTATAGTGATTTTAAAAATTCTAGAAATTCAATTAAAAAAATTATACGGTCAAGGACCCAATTAGTTTTTTTTAATTTAAAGATCTATTTGAAAATTCTCAAATTATTTAAGAATCAACCAAATAATTTAACTTTTTAGATATCCAAGATGTCAATGTGTAAATATTATTCCTATAAGGTCTAGGTTTATGGTGTGGGTTATGAGTTATGAGTTATCCTTCCCTTAAGTCACAAACTCTCTGTTTAATGGATATAATTCAGTTGACAACATGCTGAATTTGTAGGAAAGAATTTAAATTCGATTCTCACAAAATACATTCTTAGAGGACAAGGAGTTTAAGTATGACTAAGTTCGAAAATTAGTTTCATAACTAGAATCACAATTTGTGGGGATAGAGTTTCATAGGAGAGTCAAACACCCTAAGTAGGTGGTTAAAAAAGAAATTCTCAAACTTTCTTCGTAAAGTAAGATTTGATTATCACTTTAGCATCTTTGACATTACTACAAATCTAGAAAGGTTTCGATTAGATGATACAAGAAACCAACTGCATTCAATTGTATTCTGATGATTATAGCAGTCAATTTAGCATTCATTAGAAAGTTAGTTGTGACAATTATATAGATGCATATATAAACACCTGATCAGATATTGTATTCAACGAGAGTAAATCTTTGATCGTTTTCCAAAGTCGCTAGAGTTATGATGTACAAGAGAATGTGCTCCTAAAAACCAGACTGTAAGAGGGAAAAGATCTAATATAAATGGGTTCCTTCATGTAAATTATATACTCATTCTGCAACTCTATTAGGTGTTAGCCCGTTCTAGTTACCTTTGAAACTCGTTCTTACTTTTCACAAATCATGATTTGAAAACAGTCCATTCCATTTCACAATTTCTTGTGAATACAGCACTACTTTTGAAATTTGACCTCAAACTATCCGATCATTCAGAAATTGACACTAATAAACTTATTACTAGTGATTTGCTTGACTTAGCTTATTATCATTAATCCATTTCATATTGTTTTCCTTCTATGATTGCTGATCTTCCTAAGTATTTCATATCGAATTTGCAAATTGGAGTTCTTCTTAGTTTTTGTTTTGGCCAGCAAACTTTTTAAAGAATAATGGTGACTGGAGAAACAATGATACCCGGAAACTATTTATGTTAGATGCATCATTCTTATTTGTCAAGATAAACTTCTACGTAAAACATATTTTTTTCCTTCTGCAGTGGCTACTGGTAAAGTTGCATTCCAAAATGGAGTCCCATTACCACTGCTGCAAGATCCTAAAACAAATTTACAATGGGATGAAGTTAAACCACTTTCAGGAAAACCATACTCTCTTAATGTTCTTTCTCCTTCAAATCTTCATCCCCGTTATTCCATGGTAATTTTGTACTTGGTTTACAGACCCCATATGTTATTTCATTAGTTTCTAGTATAAAGATGAAAGAAAAGACAAAAAAGCTAAAGAAGCCAAATGACCATAATTTGGCCTAATAGCACTCTTCCTACTTAAAGAAGTGGGCTTGAATTTAAGATATTAGGCCCAGCAGATGCATCTTTGTGTACATCAACTCATGGCCATATCAATGTGGTTCTAATGTTTTTGTTGATGCATCATTATGTCTAACTTATTACCTCTCTTATCATGGTCTTATATTTAGTTAAACTTAAAGCCACTGATTTTAGCACATTGGTTTCATGATTGGAAACATTGGAGTTTAATTACTTCATCTATTGTTTCATAAAGGTTCATTTGTCTGTATCATAGATGAAATTGATTTCATTACCATGCCTTGAGAAATCTTTGGCACTTTGAAGCACACAAAGACAATTTCATGTTTTAAATCTTGTATTGTTGGTATATAGGTACCGGGGATCAACTTACGGTTAGTACTTCCTTCTTATGAGGTCCCTACCATTCTTACCTATCAGGGCAAGAGCTGGGACTTGGTGTATTATGGACAAAGCAAACATAAGACTCTTAATGCCATGAGCTGGAAAAAGTTTGCTGTTGATAGTTGTTTGAGAGTTGGAGACGCATGCATTTTTGAGCTCATGGAAAACAGTGACATGATAGTCATCTTAGAAGTTCAAATTCTTAGAGGTGACATCCCATATGAATTTCTTGGAAATGAAATTCAAGAAAATGAAATGGCCATAGGTCAGGGTCCGGAAATGCCAATTGTCCTTAATTAGTATTCTAACCATCTAATGCATTTAGTATTCCTTTTCATTCTGAGATGGTTCGGGGTTATTGAATACCTTTTCTGGTGAATAGGATAGTGAATGGATTTTGTCCCTGCCTCAACTTGTTAGGAGTAGGTAAAGTTATGTGCTATGTTCCACGTATAATTAGTACTTTATGGACTAACTCTGTATGCAATTTTCTTGATTTACTATGGGTTGAATAATTTGTTAGATTATGTCATTCTTGGAGGGTAGAGATAAGATACGACCCTTCTAATTTTTAGTATATGATGAGTTTTGAATATTTTTTAAGAAAAAAATTGCCTTTTAAAAAATCTCAATAAAATTTTAATTACAAGCTGTTTTGAACTCAAAATAAACTAATCCAAACACAAGTGAAAAGAGGACCAAGTACATTTTTAACTTTCAACCATGCAGATTGCAAGCATTCATACAAGTTATAAATATAAATTTGATTTCCTTTTTAGAAAAAAAAAAAAATTGGAAAGCAACGTAAGAAGCATACAGTGATAGTTGGCTGGGGCATGGGTTTTGACCGGTGGGTTGGTAATTTTAAGTTTGAGCACTTGACATTTTGATCCTTTTCTTCCTCGCCAATGGCTATATCGGAGTTTTGGTAAGGAAATGAATGGTAAGGTAGAGAATGGAATGGAATAAAACATACTGATGTATTGCTTGGTTGTTTAACCAATGAAATTCCTGCAATTCCTTCTCAGACATCAATTTGGGGTAAAATAGGCTTTGAGCCTTGAGTAGCAAGAGTCATCCTTTTAAATAGTTTCATTTTAAAGATGCTATTGTTTGAAACTTTACCCAAAATCTTCATTTCCAAGTAGTTGGGGTTTAAAGTTAGTTATTAATGGTATGAAGAGTTATGAAAAAAATATTCTCCAGAGATTTATTTAAATTAAAATGGATTATAGTATAATTATATTAATTTTTCAAGGATTTTCAAAAGGCTAAAAAGAATGTAATTTAATCATCAACGAAGAGAAACAGGTACAACTTACCCTAAAAACTTAAAGCTTAATTCAGCTTATAACTAAAAGCATATTATGCTCTTTTATTTTTCCTTCCTATGAAATAGTATGTTGTTTTTAAAGTTGTCTTAAAAATTATCTCACTAGAATAATTATTTGAGATGTTCTATGCCTCTCTATCAAAAGAGCTTTAGTTGTCAACAAGGATTGATTACTTGGTAACAAACAAATCCATATCTTATAAGGACATAGATTCAATTCTTATTGATGTGAGAAATGGATAATCTATAAGCACTAGTAAACCTCCTGGGATCCAACTCTTCTAAACTTTTGTTACTAACAAAAAAAAAAAAAAAAGTTTAACTATTATCCACAACTTTTGTAAAAACTTGTAAAAGTGGTTTACTGTATCTATCACTCACTCGTCTAATTAATTTAGTCAGAATTTGAAAATTTTGTATAAAATAAATAAAAGTTGAAAAATGGAAACTATGTATAACTATTTTTAAAAAAAAATGAATTTTAAAAAAGAGAAATTAAAAAAAATAATACAAGAAATTAAGACTTAAAGAAACAACTAAAGTTTCAACGCAAAAATAAATGACATTTGAAAGTGTTCATTGTTAGATTATAAAAAACTTGTGTTTTTCTTTATACATAAAAAATACCATAAAACAGAAGACAAGAAAAGAGATTAAGCTCTAAAATGGACCACGTCCATCTTATCAGTTTGCATAGGAGACACTAACTGAGGAGGGCAACCATTCCAGTTAAGAAACAAATCTTCATGCACTGCACCATATTTGGCAAGCCAATCCACACACGCATTGCCTTCCTGGAGGGTATGCTTGAAAGTGACTATCCATAAGCTTGTGGGTTAGCTGAATGAAAGGATAATAGGGATGTAAAACATTAACAACATTCTGAATGAGATGTAACACAAACTTAGAATAAGATTCACAAATTATGTGTCTGAAGCCATCCTCCCAGGGACCATAAAAAGTAGCACAGTGCTTTGCCTTGAGGCTGGAAGTGACACCACATGCACTAGAGAAAGCTGAGATGCAGTTTCCTAAATGATATCGTATGATACCTCCAAATGAATCTCATGGGTTGCCTAAAGAGCTGCCATCTGTGTTTAGCTTTAAGCGGATGTTGAAAATCTTTGACCACGTCCAAGTGGAGAGTTTTGCACTTGGTTGATTATGTGTCAGTTGCTAAATAAGAACTTGGGTCACGATCCAACTTTAAATACTACCACACATGGCGAGAAGCATGACAATCCCGAAGCAAATGAAGGATGGTCTCCTGGCTTTGCATGCATAAACAACTTATATTTAAGGAAAAGACAAGAAATTAAAATGTAAAAAGAATAAGTTCAAATAAGTAATATTTTAACCAAAATATACTACAAAACTACAACAAACTCAGGATAAAGAATAATACAATAAAATATCATCTCATTTTTCCTTATTAAGCATTTATATTCCTTCGATTTATTTGTGCTTATTTTTTTAAAAAATAAGTTTTTAATATAACAAACAGTTTTTTAATTTGTCTAAATTGCTTATTACTGTTTTTTTTAAGAAGTAAATCTTATATGTTTTTTAAATAATTACTTATTTCAAAAAACATTTTTTTTTTATAAACACTTAAAAACTTAACCATTGTGTTGCGGTGGATTCTACATTATAGGCTGTCATTTTGTCCCTTAATCCAAGAGGAAGCCTATGGATAGATACTTAGAGCCCTCATACGCACATTTGAGGCAAACCAAAGATGGTTTTGCAAAAATTAAAATAATAATAATAATTTGTCACAAATACAAATTACTTGTTTCTAAAAACATGTTAAACTAAAAAGAAAACATGAGTTAAGGTAAGGATTTCATGCCTAACCTGCTTCAAAGGTGAAAGTTTTTAACCATAAATCACTTTATTTAAAACTCACTTTTAACCAAAATCAAAAGATCATTTAAAATTAAGTTTAAAACATTTAAGCGTACATACACTGAAGTGGTATGTTCATTCAATGCTACCTTAATCTCCAACTGATCATAATATTAAGGAACTTGAATGTACAGTGACAACATTAGCGCTAGTAACTAGTAAGGAACGTTCAATGTTCTTGTGATCATAACAATTCCCTGAGCAACAACCCTTTGTCACTTACGAAACACATGGACCAAGATTATGACAACGCTCAACTATCATGTAATGAAGTATTAAACTTCAATCTCAAGTCTTCAGGCATTCACTAAGGACAACTTACAAAAATAATAGACGCTCTGTTCTTTCAGGTGAAGCCAGGAATTTCTCCTGGCATTGGAGCTAACTCATTCTTGCTAAACTTCTCCTCATCATAAAATGAGGCACGCACCACTCTACCCCCAAAGTACCGACCATCAAGGTCAATAAGCGCTTTAGTTGTTTCTTCGGATCTCTCAAACTGCACAAAGATTCTTACTGCTTCGTCAGCGGGGAAATTTGGTTCTGTTATCTCAAATATTAGAACTCGGGTTACAGTTCCATATTTGGCACATTCTGATCCTACCTCATCTTCCAGCTCGTCGTCTACCTCACCAGGACCCACCTTCAACAAGAAAGCACCATATAGTCAGACATGTATAATCAATTAATCTACAACACCACCAAATCCATTTTATGATGAACTTATGCAATCACTGTTGAGCTTTTCACGACATAGATTAACCAGTTAGGCATCAAAGTATGCAAATATGCACACTTTAAAAGAATTGTTCGGATAAACTTCTTTTAAACAAGTATAGGAGAAGAAAATAAGAAAATAAATGAATTGAGTTTGTCTCATAAGTTTAAAATTAACTTTTATAAAAGCTATTTTATCTAACTTCTCCAAAAGCTGAGGTGCATAAGTTGATTTCAGCCAATGGAAGAAGCTTAATTCATTTTACCTTTTTATTTTCTTCTTCCTATAAATACTTACGGAGAAGTTCATCCAAACAAGGCTCAAGAGCAGTTTCAGGATACAAACACATCATCTTGTGAACACTTGGACTCATGATGGAAATCATAACTATTGCATCAACTACAACTCAATGTAAAAAGCTGCAACCAGTCACTGAGGGAGAACATATTAATGTGCAGAATGCCAATTTTTGGGATCAGAAAGCACATCAGCACAGATGGTTGTGTCACAAGTTCTTAATTTTGGTTTTTGTGGGAATTTATTTTTGGGAGAACTATAATTTATTTCCATCTTAGGACAGACTGCTTATTCTCTGCTCTTCAAAGAAAATTTCTTCTAACGATCAACGTCAAAAAACATGATCAAATAAACACTTCAATCTCATTTGTAACTTCTGCGATCAAAACGCAGCACTTGTAATGTGCAAAAAGAGGAAACAAATGATGCATACCAATATGTTTCAAAACCCAGTGTCCAAACAGTTTACAACATCCAGAAATATTTTATCAAACATTTTAGCACATGCACATAGTCAGAAGTGACTTAGGTATTCATCAAGGTCATAACCATAAACTTCCCAGGAGAATGAAACAACTTAAAAACTATAGAACAGATACTAACAAATTTCGATTACTTCAAAATATTAAGACAGGAACCTCCCCTCTCAGGTCTCATCTCAAAAACACAACTTAAAAAATAAAACATTTGGCTTATATCCTACGACAGCATCATGAAACAATGAGAATACGTTCAAGAAGCAAACATTTCTACAATAATACATGCATGGACTATAGACAATTCAAAGAAGTGTAAATCTATCCTAATCCAAAATAGGAAATGAAGGCATAACCTATCCAGCAATAACATATCCTAATAAGACCCAATCTACTATACCCTAGTTCACAATTTACAATTACATCATAAATTGATAATTATATATATCCTCCCCTCATACTGCATTAATATCATAATACTCTGAGAGCAGGACACTTGAGAATCAAGTTACTTGTTTACAGTGGAAGTAAAAAGGGAGTAACCAGGATGCATCAAGCTAATTAATCAGCAAATTAACCGAGCTAAATATACCATAAGCAGTGGCATTCCCAATGATCCAGCATTTAAAAAGAAAGAATGATACAAATCAGTACATCACTATCAACTTCAACAACGAAGAAAGAAAGAATATGCGTCAGAGGCATGCTTATCTGTTACAAAAAAGGATTATATTTGTCAACATTTTGTCAGTGAAATTGTGAAAATTATATTTGAATAATGAATATTTAAGGAGAATGATGATGATGTAACAGGGTTTTTCACTAGTTTCTACTAGCTGCATGACTTAAAATTTCACAAGCATAATTTCTTGAGAACCAACTAACATAAGCTTCTCTTCATGACCACTAAGGCTTAAAAATAAAACAATTTCTTGTTTGAGAGCAGTGTATACTCTCATTCATGGAATTGCTTTGGCACTACAAAAGATCAATAGACAATAAAGAAGCATAGAGGCACAGTTCCTATTTCATTCTTTCCAAACTTCTTTTGGTAAATAAACTTCAAATATACATTTATCCTCCACATATACTGCTTCAACTTTCTCTCAGGCACATTCATTCCTCATCTATTTTTTCTTGTATGTCTATTCATCCCCCTTTACAATCTCATCTCTTCTACACTTTTTAGGTATTATTTACTCTTGTTCACACTTCACTTCTCAACATTCACCACCATAGAGCATTTCTGACCCTACAGCAGTTGGTATAAATTTTCCTGAGCTTGAAAGTCACTCAGTGATCCCATATTAAACAACATATATTTCATGCACCCAACTAGAACCTATATGTGAAAATGTGACAGTGTGCACTACCATCAATCTCCAATCACTAAGGAGATGGATCCAAGATACATAAACCATGCAACTTGTGAATAAATCATCCCTTATTTACACTTTTAAAATATTACTAACTTGCATCTTAATGAACTTCTGTTCCATACAGATTGTCTTTTTTACATACTTCACTAAAAACCTTACACTGCTATGCTTTACTCCACAACTCAAGTTTAGAATGCTACACTTTTACCCCTTCTCTTGTTTCATTGACCAAAAATATATCATGCATAAGAAGCATACATTGAGGCACTAGGTATGACCACTTTTTACACAATACTACATTTCTATTTCAAGCCTGTCCTCTGTCTGCATTCCTAAAACGTCAAGTGAAGCATTATCTCATCATAATTGGCACAAGCAATGATAGATTAGATATCTACCCTACATTCTAACAACACATTGGATCCAGTATCTAAAGTAACCAATAATGGCTAATTGTCAGTGGGTCTTATAGTCAAAGTTGGTCCTTATTGGCTATATTGACAGTTTGAAGGCTCATTTAGCAGCCAAATACTACACAAAAATCTATGGTCATGGCTACAGCAATACTTTTTTCTCTAGTTGCTAAGATTGCTTCTGTTGGAATCTTCCTCACCATGGCTGCTAATCAGGTCCAGCATCAACCTATTTATATTTATAACCTTGACAAAAAGAATGCCTTCCTGGTTCCTAGTAATTTATAGGAGTGTAGCATCCTAGGCCCCTAGCTTTATTATTTGTGGAAAACCTAAATTGGAGTGCAAGTTGCACAAATCCTTGTACAAACAAAAGCAGTTCCCTTGAGTTTGGTTAGTCCACTTCAAACCGTTATTCAAGTATTTGGCATAACCCATGTTAATGTTGAGAAATTGGTTTTCTATCAGCGTTAGTCTCCTGATCAATGCATCAACCTTCTTTATAAGGATGACATGACATTATCATCATAAGAAGCATATTTTTCTTTATCATCACCATATAAACAAAAGGTACAACGTTTAATGTTAATCTTCAAAATCAAACTGAAGGTGTAGCCATTAACCATTACAAGTGAAACACAATTTCCATCTGATAAACCCGACTGATTAGTGGAAAGAAAACCTAGTAAAAAGTTCAGCATGTTCATTTTGACAAGTCAATCACTATAAGCATATCATAGCTCATTGCGTTAAATAAGAACACAAAACTTTAGATTATTAAAATCACATCCATCGCTCACCAAGCCAAAACATCACAACACCTCATCTTGTGCAAAATAACAAAAGAACAAACTATCCCCTGATATTTTAAACAAAAACTCCACAGCACACACACCATAATCTACAACATCACAAGCAACAGATAACACAAAATCTTTATCTAAAGTTAACACAAGACCAGTCCATCCAAGGCAGCAATTGACCATTTACAACTATCAAGCATAGAAACGGCCACAAAACAAGCTCACAAACTACCACAGAAAACACAACTAACCCTAACCGACAATCATAAGATTCAGTAAATATCAACATCACTAAGGGCCTGTCTAGATACAAGCCAAAAATGCTTTTGAGAGCTTTTCAATAGCACTTGAATCAAAGCACACACGTGTGACATACATACCATGTTCCTAAGTAGAAGCACCTTGGTAGGCACTCCATTGAAGTTAACACTCTTGACTTTCTTGTTGCTGTTGTCACTGGCATTCACAATAACCCCAGCTCGTCTATCCGTCTTCTTCGCCATCAAAGGAGTGGTAATCCCCTGCTCCTGCTTCCCTAACCCCTGCCCTTCCTTCCACCCCATCTTCGCCATCATCCTCTGCGCCGCCGTCATCTGCCCACCCGCCCCAACACCCAACCCCACCGTCTCCGACTTCCCAATGCTAAACCCGTCCGAATTCCCCGGCGGCGGCGACGGCGACCGCGGCACCGCCCCGCTCATGGCGGCGCGCCTCCTCCAGGCCTCTTCGCCAGAGACATTCAGCCTGGAATCACTATAATCCCTTTCCCTCTCTCTCTCTCTCTCCTTCTCCCTTTCCCTCTCTTCCTCCTCCTCCTCGTGGCGGCGGCGCTCGAGCTCGCGCAGCATCTCGGCCTCGCGGGCTTTTCGTTTGCGCTCGCGGCGGTACTCCTCGTAGTCGTTGGGCCGGGCCGGGTCGTACTCCTCGAGGACGGTGGACTGGACTCCAACGAGGGCGGGCTGGAGGGCGTCGTCGGGGGGCGGGGCGGGAGTGGAGGAGAGGACGGTCTTGGGAGTGGAGGTGGAAGTGGTGGGCTTGGGCTTGGGCTGGGTTCGGAGGAGGGTTTGGGGAGGCGCGAAGAGGGAAGCGGGCTTGCGGAGCGTGGCGGGGGCCATCTTAGTGCTGGAGGACCACACATTGGGAGTGGCTTTGTTGTCTTCCTCCGCCGACGAAGGTGGAGGAAGGTCACCGTATAGACCACCCAACATTTCGAAATTAGAACCAAACCAAACCCCTACGAATAACGGATTCGATTCTACTGTGAACTCTGAAGAGAAGTAGGAGAATGAATAAATTATAGATAGATACTGCGAATTAGATTAGGGATTTTGGCTCATAACACAGAACAGAACGTTCGCACCCCAAAGACTGACACCGGCTCAGTGAGGTCGATGATTTCACGGTTGCGCCCTACTCGATCGCGTCGTGGTAGAGGATTCATGAAATTTAGAACGGGTTTTTTTTTTTAATGGAACAGATAATATTTCATGAGTGGAAATAAAAAAAATGTTAAAATTAAATGGATAATTATTTAAATGGCAAAATTTGAATAAATTTACTTGTGAATTGTCATTTCTTAAATTAAAAAATTGTATGTGGATTTTTTTAATATTAAATACCCTCTTTTGTTTTAAAGAAAAACTCTATTAAAAATGTGTTTTATAATTTAAAATGGTCTATATGTCACTATTTGATTTACCTACAAAGATATTAAAAAAAATTATTTAGGTTTATTTTATTTAGAATATTTTAATTGATGGACACGTTAAAATTATACTATATTACCTTGTGCTTATTAATAAATTTTTCTACTTGGTCAATCTTAATATGTGTGTTTTTTTTTTATTTTGTTTTAATTCACTATAAACTACTCAAAATCAATTTGGTTCATCTAAAAATAAATAATTGTTTCAACTTACTACAAGTCGGTGAATTGGGCAGACTAACTTATCAATTGACTCACATAATTTAAAAAATACACAAAAAATATAAATATCAAAAGTTCAATAAGATATTATTTTATTCATAGATGGAGGAAAAAAGAACAGAAAAAAAAAACAAAACAAAAAAAGATCTTCAAAATCTCATAAATACACATCCATTTCATCAACATGAAACAACAAAGACATTTAATTTAGAAGACAACTGAGAAATGTGAGACCACCATGAGTTGATTGAGCATCCCTTTCGACTAAGTAATTCAAACATTAGTTTTCCCCATACAAGAGATGCTCAATGAACATGCACTGCTTAAGTTGATTATTGCTCAAAGAGTAAATTAGTTTTGTTTCTTTAGTAGTTATTCTTAAATTAAGAAGTTTGCATAGGATTTCTCCTCATGGAAATTATTAAACAACTTTAAATGAGTTATATATACTTATAACTAAAAAATATTGTTTTTTAAGACTTAATTTAAGCAGAAGGATTGGAGAAATTTCTTGGATTCCAAGGAACCTATTCTCGTGACCTTGTAAAGGCCTTCTATACATCTTTATATTGATGATTTTTGGTTGATTATCACCGAGGTTCTCAAAAGAAAATTAAAAAACACTCCTTGATTATAGTTATTTACTATTGAATTGGAACATATTAATAAAAGTTAAAATAGAAGTAATGAATGAAATAACTACCTGAGAAAATCATTCATGACATGAATGTTGAAGGATGTGTTTTCCTTATCCATTGAAGAGATCATCAATATAAATATTCTTACCACGAAAAATAGTTTATTGCACTTTACATTGTGTAAGATTATTAATTATTAATGTTTGTGTAAGAAACCACGATAAAGTTTATTAATTATTAAGATGACATATTCTTCGTGTGGATTCTCAATGATGGGAAATTGTTTGACTAGCCTATGTCCCTCATTGATCAAATGATCAAAGTCAAATAAGAAATTGAAGTTATGTTATCCTAATTTTCTAGTTGATAAAATATTAAAAACTCAATTTATTAAAAAAATTATATATAATTATTTTATTAAATTTTTAAATAAAGTGACAACTTAAAGTTTTTATTACATCATTATTGTTACTTGATAGTAAAAATTAAGAGAAAATCTTTGAAAGATTAAAATACATTTTATATAAACAAATAATTATTTTAATTATAAAAAATACAACCCACTTCAATTCTAAAATAATATTAAATATTAAAAATATTTTAATTCATTTTTTAAAATATATTTTTTAAAAAGGTGGATTGATTCATGAATTTACTCATCTAATTTTTAAAAAATAAAATAAAAAATTAAAATGCCACAAATATAAAAAATAAATAAAAAAATGTAACTAAAAAATTCCAATAAGATATTAACTTTGGTGGATAAATAGAGGGAAAAGAAACAAAGAAAAGAAAATAACAAAGGAGATATCATAAAGAACATCCCAACTTCATCAACATGAAGCAACATATTGAGTTTATTATTGCTCAAAGAGTAAATTACTCCTATTTCTTCAACATTGATGATTAGATTAAGAAGTTTGCATTGGATCTCTCATCAATGAAAATCATCAAACCGCTTCTGATTAGAAAACTTTATTTTGTCAAGATGATTCTAATTCATTTTCTTTTATTATTCATTTTTGATGGATTATTGGCTTGTGTGGTACCTTATTTTCTACTTAAGTTTCCATCTTTTATAGGCAATTGTTTCTTGCGTCTTGTAAATTATTTCCTACACCAATCTAAAATGTGAAGTTACATTATTAGCCTTTTTGGAATGTAAAAAGTTACATTCTAGAATGTAATTTTACATTTCAAATTAGTTTTTTTTAAAAGGTAGAAAAGGTGCAAGAATCAATTTTTTAGGTATAAGAAGCAATTGCCTATTTTTCTATTATGATCCATTGAAATAGGGTGTGGGGCCCAATGGTTACCTCTCCAGTTTCAGTCTTCTCTTTAGTTTGTGTTCAATCATCCCAACAATCTCGCATCATTTTTATAGTTTTTAATAATTTTCAACTAATAAAAAAGTATATGTTTAAAAAATATATTAGATAATATATTTCTATCTTTCATTTTTATATTTTTTTAATATTTCATCTATTAGAATGATTAATTATAAAAAGATATTTTATTCTTATCACACCAAGTGTTTAATGGTTATGCATTATTAATGCAAATATTTTTACACTATCTATCAATTAATTAAAAATTATATTTTGTATGAATTTAATATAATAATTATTAAAGTCACCAGACTTAACATATGTAATGATTTTTTATTGGATGAGAGCGTAAAATTTTTTTTCATTATAAGTATATAATTTATTTTTCTCAAAAGCAAAAATAATACATGATAATCCATAATCATATATTGTGATTGGATAATAAGAAAGTATTTAATATTATGACCATTTTTAGATAATTCTTTATAAGTATTCATAAGGGAAGAGATTAATAGAGTCAAATGAATTAAACATTTTTTTATAAATTAAAATCAATCTATTTACTTAAATTTTTATACAACTTATTTCATCTAATTTTTTAAAAGTTGGTGCATATGATTTGATTTTAACCTATGAGAAAAGTCTATAATAATTAAACAAAATCTTAGTCCTGCACCTTTAGACACTTTTTGCATTAAAAAAAAAAAAACATACTAAATTTTACTATTAAATTATTTTTATAATAAAAACATCCCAACATAACTAAATCAATTTTGTCAATATTTATCTAAACACACATAATCTTACTCTATCCAAGCAGTTATTTTATTGAAGATAATTAATGTAAATTACATTTAGTATTCACTCTGGTGTTCTATATTTAGGCTCATAAAGATGAAGATATAAGATGTTTCTTAGTTCGAATCCAACCTGACAAACTAAACCAAATCAATTAAATTGGTTTAATTTTTTTTTTTCCATTTTAGATCTAACTCAAACCAAGCCAATAAAAACCTAATAATGATTGGGTTAGGTATGGAATTTAGATTTTTTAAATCCAAACCGTATCGAACATATAAATTATTATTTTTATTTTTTAATACTTAAATTACTTAATATTGTATGTCGTTTTGTTTAATTTGATGTATGATAAATACTTTTATTTATGTTGAACATTTTAATTTATTTATTTTCTATTATTATATATGAAGTTTTATGATTTGATCAATTAATTATGTGTCATTTTTTTATAATTTATATTTCTATTTAGTTAGTGTAAGTCAATTACACTCAAATATGTTATTTACATATTTTTATTATGACATTATCTATTAGTTTTAAGATGAAAATATATTATTATTTTTTTAAAATAATTTTTTATTTTATTTTTTAGATTAAATATCCAATTACCCAAACCGAATGAATCCATTTAAGTGAGACATACATACTGGAAAGTTAATCATGCTATGGCCAAGTTTGATCTTGTTTCCTTGAAGAATCAAACTCGCAACCCTTAGACATCAAGGATGCAATTAACCACTAAGCCAGCACTTATGTTTTTTTTTTTTAAGAAATGTAAAAATAATGTATACTATTTTTGTTAGGGAAAACTTATTCATACAATTCAACCCGTCATCCACTGGTTCAACTATTGATTCAGTTATTTAATATGTTGATTAAATTAATTACCAGTTCAATTTTTATAACAGTGTTTTAGAGGAGTCCTTTGAACTAATTTTGTTGTGAATTGTTGAATGTTTCTTTTTGCATCCCATACAAATCTAATAGCATTCCATTGTATTTGGGAGAATCAAATCCAAAATTTTCGGATTTGGAATACTGATAGATTTTCATAAAATGTTGGAAACTTTAGCCCGAATTGTTTAGCTAGTTGTTGTTGGTTCTCTATTGCTTTTCTGCGCGGTTACTAGTGGGGCTTAGGCTCCTATCACTTGACCTAAATTAGAAAAAAGAAACCCATATTGAATATAACTTCAATATACTTAATTGAATTTCTACTTTTAACTAAACAAAATTTATTACAAATCCCACAAGCTAACATACATTAAAATAACATATACACGATGACAATATTTCAATTTCATAACATAACTACCAGTTTCAAACAACACGATTCCTATTTCAGACCTTGCCTACCGTTCAATAATGCAAATTACCAAACCACACCATTAGTGATATTCCTGAAATGCACATCAACCTTTTCAACTACCCAAAGACAACGTGTAGACAATGTACATGGAGATCAACTAAACCTGGTTATTTGATGCTTCAAGCTCCAGTTCTCGGAAAAATGTGCGGAGACAGCCATTAATGATGCGAGGGGCTGCTCCATCACAAAACCGTTTAGCAAGATCTACAGCCTTCGAAACAAATATTTACATTATGAGTTACTTTTCTGGTGTTTGTGTGAAAGCAAGAAGCACATATACCATGCAAGATAAACATTGTGAAGGTGATTAATTCTAAACATTATAAAGACATGAGATGGGTATATAATATAATGTATAAAATTAATTTAAACTTAAAATGGAATATTTAAATTCATGTTTTAAAATAAGCATATGTCATGTTTTAAAATGGATAATACTGCTCAAATTTCAGTCATTTTATAAGTAGAATATTTTGAAATAAAATTTTGACTTAAATAATACTTTGTTTCTTGTAAAATAAGAAATTTTTTATTTTAATCCTTTAGAAATTTTTGTTTTGATTTTACTCTTTAAAAATTATTATTTTTGTTTTAATCCATATTTTAAAGTAACAATATTAAGTAATATCGTAACAACAATCATTTAACTTACCATTGTGAAGTCATTTGACAAGATAGTTACATAAAATTGTTTTTGTAAACTGTATTTTTAAATATTTATTTACTTACAACAATTGATAACATCAAATTAATTAATTTAAAAATATAATTTACCAAAAAAAGTCTTCAATGACTATCTTAACAATTTTTATGATGATATGACAAATCAATAGATTGTAAATGTAACTGTTACGCTTACTTGAAAATAAAAACTAAAACAACAAAAATTTAAATCATTAAAAAACTAAAACAAATAAAAAAAATTTAAAGAACTAAAATAAAAAATATCCTAAATCAAAATTTTGGTGATAGATAGGCCAGGTTATGTAATGCTTCGTTAGCTTAATTTAACACTGGTCATGGCTCAGTATGGGTTGTGATATCTGTTTCTCATCACATAAACTTAAGATTTACCTCATTAATGACAATTTGGTGTCTTGTTTCTAGCACTGACATTTCGGACATGGCCAAGTGAAGAATAGAAAGCTCTAAAATCTTCCCTGTTGGTTCATTCTGAAATGCATCAATAGATAAGATGCAAACTACTGTGAGCATTAGCAAACAAAGGGGTCTTTAAGAATTAGTATAATATATGTGCAAGGAATAAAACAGAAATAAGTAGTTAAAAGCCAAATCTGCTGCTGAAACCACAAAAAATGGATAGCAATTATAAGAAACTAAGTCGGAATTATATCTAACTTAAACAGAAGTAGATACAAAGCTATCTATGCAAACACTAAACATGTCAATGACAGACAAAGATAATTTGAGATGCACCATACTTAAATAATGATTGTGCAACTAACGATATGCAAGGCTTTCTAAATTCAAAGTATGTAAAGCGCAGCCAAGATGTTGTACAAGTGAGAAGCATTTTGCAGTAATGAGCAAATAAACCAAGTGATCAAATGAAAATGATAATCTAGGATAATAAAATAGTAATCTGGCCAGGGTAATAGCTTACTTACCTTTCTATAGGAGTTTCGTGTTTTGTATATTAAATGAAGCAGGAAAAAGGATGGAGTATGATAGGGAAAAGATGCCATCTCCCATACATAAACCCCAGCCATTAAAATAATTTTCCCTATCAAGATCGAACTCTAACAAAAGCTTAAGCTATTAGGCAAAGGCTTAACAATAATTTTATATCTAATATCCCCCCCCCCCTCCCCATCCTCCCCCCACCTCCCCCCCCCCCCCTCTCCCCCTTCCCCCTTCTCTCCCCTCTGCTCCCCCCCCGTCCTCGCCCATCGTGTGCC
>JAMLFT010004768.1:0-18862 GCA_026544285.1 Pachyrhizus erosus | reverse complement strand
ATGAAAAATAGAAGAAAGTGAAAAAGAAGTAAAGATAAACCTATTATTCTTTTCCACCGTTTGCTTATGTTTGTTTGAAACAAAAGTTACTATTAATAAAATAATTATTCATGAACACCTAACTTGTAGATGAGACCTAGAGAGAAAAAGAAAAAAATTATTTATAAATATGATAGGTAATATAATATGATAGAAAAAAATAAAAATAAATAATAAATAATTATAGTATTTGATATATAGAGTGTTGATATATCACAGTCAAAATAATTTTATAGTGTAATAATAATAGATGAAAATATTTCTTTCATTTTTTTTTATAAGATTCTTTCAACTACTTCACATCATTTAAGAAAATTGGTTAATTTAACTAGTGACATTAAATTTGTCAATAATTTATAATGTTCTTCTAAATTAACAATTTATTTTCAAATCAATCATCTATTTCTTTTTTCTTAATTACTTTTTATCTAATTGTTATTCAATGAAAAAGATTTGATCTCATTAAGTTTCATCATTTATTCTTTTTTGCTAAAAATTTTGTTAATTATGGATACTTTAAAAATATTAATGTAATAAATAATTAAAAAAATATCTTATAAAAAGAGACAATTTTATGAGATGTCTTCTAAAAAATGGACAAAGAATACATGTATAAATTATCATTTAAACTTTTTTTTATTTTTTTTTATTTTACTGAAAGATAAACAAATTATAAATTTTTTTTCTTCTCTATTTTCTCTCCATCCAAATGCTGGAACACAATTTTCATCCTATTCCTCTTCACTTATTTTCTATACAAATTAAGTTGTATAGACAAACAAACTTTTTAAAGGTTTCTGTCGCCTTTTATAAAAAAAAAAATAATAAATAATAAAACAATACCAATCTATTAGGCATGCATGTTAATTTAATGTTTCTCCTACCAATACAAAAACAAGAAATATGAAACTCAACAATTTCATTTGTCGTTTGGTTGTTTCATCCTCGACACACGTCAATAATCACATTCATCTTAGAATATCTCTAATGTCATTACTTACAAAAATTATTTCAAATTAAAAAATACTATTTAATAAAATTTAATATTAGAACAGTTTATACAATCACCGTTGTTAATATAAACAACGATGGTTAAATTTTGTTAAGAGTAAAAAAATACTTTTTTAAATTAAAAATAAATAAAAAAATTATAAGACTCACAAAATTAAGTTAAATATTTATTTTAATAATTTTAATATTAGAATAAAATTTTATGTAGAATACTTAAATCTATATTATATTATAAGATCCACGTCCTATGAATCTTGAGGCCAACGCTCATGAAAACATGGTAAATTGCGGTAAAGCCAGAACTCAAATGACTCTTTTCTGGGAAGGGATAATTTTATGATTGTTGACTGCCAAGGCCGTTCATACTACAATCTACACTAGTTAAGAAATATAACGCAGTGCAACTGATCTTAACTAACAATAAATGGGCAAAAATCCAGATATATGGAGTCAGTAACATTCCATATGATTTACATTCCTTAAATTCAAAAGGTTACTGGGGAGGTGGCAGCGGTGGCATTGCGGACTGAGGGTACGGCAAAGGCCGTCCACCCTGTTGCTGAGGTGGTGGCGGTCGCCAAACAGGTGGTGGCTGACTTGCCATTACTGCTGGGGGTGGAAGAGGCCTGGGAGGAGCTTGTGGAGGTGGTAGCATCTGCTGCTGCATACCAGGGTGAGGTGGCCTGAACTGCTGGACTTGAGGTGGAGGCGGCATTGCAGGTGGTAAGATTGTTTGACCTGGCTGTTGCTGATGCCATGTTGGTTGTCCAGGCACCGGTATAGGCTGGAATGCAGCAGCTTGAGGGGGTGGTGGACGGAGGGCAGGAATTGCAGCAGGAGCGACCCCATTAGCAAAGGGTCGGGGAGGCACTGGAGCAACCCCATTCGCCTGAGGAACACTGGGAAGTGTTGGAGGTCCACTGGCAAATAAAGTATGAGGCCTGCTCTTCTGTGCAGTTGGATTACTTGCAGCCAAAACTCTTTCTGCACCATAGAATAAATATTAGCAGATAGCCAGATAGTACAAAAACGAACAATATGCATTAATTAATCCCAAAAAAGTAGATAGTACTGGTAGCAAGAAAGGGCCTCACCTGCCGGGGTACCATGCCGTTCACCCTTGGTGTCTTTCTTATAAGCATATGACACTGTAATTTGACGATTGCAAAGATATTGTCCATTCATTGCCTATGAAATATAGAAAAATTCAACATCACTGGTGTGGGAATGCTTTTATATTCTATTGTTACATGTGATTAGGATAGGATACCCAGACAACAAAATTGAAACAGATAACAAATGTAATTAATTTTTATATGTTAATAAAAAAAATAAAAAGGGGTCATTATAACTTTGGTTGAATTTTCCATCCTAATTTATTAAATTATGTTACTCTCTAATTAACATTAATTATGTTAACTTAACCCCTGCCATCAAATTTAAGCTTAAAGTTAACAGCACAAAATAAGCATGCTTCCCACTAGTCTTCATTCTTTAGAAGGGGCATTACAGCATTTCAATATTAATATACTTTGGGTCATAGTAGGCAAGAAAAAGAAAGCTGCATTAACTTGGCTGAGTGGGATACAAAGGTTTTGTGCCTCTTTCCGAGATAGATTAGAAGATCTCCCAAAGTTATGTTCCAAGAAGAACTACCTTGGCATCAAAAATGATGTAATGGAGGTTTCTAAATTCTAAATGTAGCTTTGTGTAGTCCTTTTCCTTTGGAATTTGCTACATTTTACACCAAAAAGTAAAAATGAATATGCTATATAATACACCTGAAAAGACAAAATTATCCAACTGTCTCAAATGCATTGCTTTCATCTTTATCCTAAAAGCAGTAGAGTTTGTTTCAAGTTTGAATAATTTAGGACTTAAACATTATTGGTTTGAAGTTTCCAAATATGATTTTAAAAAAAACAAACCTTGTTTTGCTTGCCATGATTTTCTCTCTTGCTGATGATAATTCTAACTATCTAGCTACGGTTTTTTTTTTTAGTATTTCTCCCTGGCTTGTCTAACATCCCTGACTTGTTTTTCAAACTATTGTTTTTTAGTGGAGCTCAATTTTTTATAGTTTTCTATTTATTTATTAAAAATAAATTATTTTTTTGTAACAAGCTAAGCATAGCAAACTTTTGCTAAAGAGAAGTGCTGAAAATCATAATATAATATTCTGATTTATTAATAATTACGGTTTATAGACACATAATCTTTGATTTAGAAGAAACAAAATATCCTCTATTTATATATAATTAATGTAATTAACTTATATAAACATATATCGGCTATGTATTCAAACACACAATTTTCAGTCAATTATCTCTCTGTTTGATGCCAACAAATCATGAAGCATTGATAAGGAAATCACATGACTATAAGAATCTTGAATTTTAATGGATTCAATATGTACTTCGCTGTATTTTCATTTCCATTTGTTAATGGAATGAAAAGTGAAAACAACTATATATATTTTATTTTTGATATTTATGTTACTACCTCTCCCTAAATGTAAGACTTTTTTAAATTTATTTGTCACCTTCTATAAGATTATTTTCAAGTTGTCTCTTGCATTAATTATTTTTTTTACCAAAATACCCTTAATTTATAAATGCTATAAATTAACATTATCTCTCTTGTGAGAATTAGAGAAGATGACTAACATACATCGATTGATTAGGTAGAAAGCAATTCAGTGGAAAGAGAAAGATTGAATCCCAATAAATTTAATAGTAATTTTGAAAAAAAAATACAAATTGTTAACAAATTTAATGTTGTTAACTAAATTAACCAACTTTCTTAAAGGGTGTAAATTAGTTAAAAGAGTCTTATATTAAAGGATAGAGGTAGTACATTTTATAATACAGGAACTTATAGCTCCAATGAATTTATGATCTTTTTGTTTTCCTATAGTCCTCCCATGTGTGGTAAGAGAGACAAATCTTTCAAGGTACAGTCAGGCACTAGAGGGGGAAACCTCCCAACAATGTTTTTTTTCTATATATATAAATCTCAGGATCAAATTCAAGACCACATACAACACAAGCTAAACAATGAGTCTAAGATTTGATAAGAGATTGTCAACCACGTATCTATATATATTTTACTTGTTCTTGAGTGTTATATCTTTCGGTGAGTTGGTTTCAACTTTTAATTCATGATCCACATGTACTGGAAAACTATAACAGAAGAATGAAAGGTTGGCCTCACAGTATATTCCTACAAATGATTCAAACACTAAACTGAGGCATACCTCAATGGCTGAATCAGATGCCTCAAATGAATCATAACTAATGAAGCCAAATCCACGGGAATTTCCTGTCTCGGGATCTCTCATGATCTGCAAGAAAAGCCTTCAGTGTCAGATTATATTTACATATTTTTAGTGAAATGAATCCCTTCAATTATGGAGGGTTGAGACAGCAAGAGTATAATTTGCTTTGCAGTATATAACTTGCAATATGAGAATAAAACCATAGCCATTTACACACAAACACATATATATATGCCACATAAATGGGACAGTTATCACATTAACTACAGGAACTTTTAAGACAGTAATCACAATAATAAAATTGTCAATGGATTCAGCCAGCATGAATTATTTAATTCATCAAATAAAATGCTTATCCAACATTCATTGTATGGATCAGTTCCATGCTTAGTTATCAAATAGGAATCCGTATCATGAAGAGGAAGGTATATGCTTTTAATTACAAGCAGCAAAAAGACCTTTAAGGATACATTGGGACAGCATCCAATTATTTGGTCATAACACAAACAATCTATGCATATACTGCCAACAAATGTGGAAATGGAAAAGTGTTGAAAGAACAAGAGACTAAGAGCAGATGGCTTGATTCTAAACATTTTTTAAACACACGTAACAGTAAATGACAATAATAAAATAAGAAAATGTCAAAGCATGAAAAGTACTAGTAAAGAAAGATATTTGAAGAGCAAAACCTTCGGATTAGTAACAATAACTCCAAATGCACTGAAAGTATCATACAAGAGCTTCTCATCTACATCCTGCATCATCATTAGGAACACTGATGTTTAAGTCCTAAATTAAATACATAAATGCATGAGTCTGTTTAACACTTGCATAATTTGGTGACTTACAGGATCAAGATTGCCAATGAAAAGATTTGCCCCAACATCTAAGCTCTTTTTATCTTGGGATGCCTGGAAGCAAAAAATTGTAAAATCGATCAAATAGCAAGGAAAGTAAATATGCCTTTAATCAAGTTGTCATGGGTTTTTGATACAAGACAAAAATATAGCAGCAGTTGAACAGAGTACGGTACAATCAAAATACAGAGATGAAAGATTAATCACTATGTAAAATAATAATGATATCTAGGAATGGCATACAATAAAGGTTTAGAAAATAGAAGATAAATATTACTTAGTAGTTAGTATTTAGCACACATGACATTCTTGCATCCCTATGTGGAACTAGTATGCTTAGTTCAAGAAAGAAGAGAACTAACATCCCACCAGAAGTAGTGGTAACAGCAATCATGAATCAATTAATGACTGCTTTGTTTCGTTATTTATCTTGATTGATCACACAAGCCAAACATATTAGAATGGAAGAAAATAAAACTTGCATTCAGAAGGGAACCAAACAAAGGAACAAGAACATGAGTTGGACCAGTCGGTATAAGAATTTATACTCTTAACTTCATACCTTGTTGACACGGATTGGCTTCCCATAAAGCTTAATCATGTTAAGCACCTTGATGGCCTGCAATAGACGAGGAACAGCAAAAAATTAGCAAGAAGCAGCTAGGTAGTTAGGTTTGGTGAAGTGAGTTCAAAATAATAGTATAATTACATAGTCAGCATCTTCTTCACTGCGGAATTCAACAAATCCATAACCCTGATGTTGGTTGGTGACTCTATCCTTTGGAACATAGACATTAACTGAGAGAAATGAAAGGAGAGTGAGTTTGAGTTTGTTTAAACCTATAATTAAGAAAATGAATGAAACAAAAAAATAGCATACCGACTGGACCAGCCTGAACAAACAATTCCCACAATAACTCCTCACTTATCTGCAGTAGGAAGAAGAAAAAAGGATAAACCCTAGAAGTGGTAATGAATGAAGTGTGGAGAAAGGTTAGTTTACCTGAGGGTCGAGATTGCCGACATAAGCAGTGGCGTCTTGATTCCTCTCAGCAGCATGTTGACCCAGCAAATTGGCTCCCACACCGGGTGCTATTCGAGTTGTCATCGAACACCAGCAAGATGAAGAACTGTGAAATTAATGAGCCGCAAATGCTTGCACAGCGTTGAGGGGTAAGGGACACCTGCACAGTTTTGAACTTTTGATTTAAAATTTGGAGAGTGCACGGTCTATGTACTGAGAAATATGGTAATTTATTATTTTATTAATTTTTAATAATTACCTTATAAGAATATGGTAAAAAAAATTCCAAAAAAATCGTTGTTTTAAAAATTTGTTCAATACCATTCTGTAAATAAAAAAATTTGTTCAAAAAAGTATTTACATTTGCTGTTTAAATCAATCAAACACTCAGGCCAAACAAATGTTCATGAATTTGACATTCAACACATTCACTATGATAATATGAGCATTACTTTCATGATAATTAAACAAACAAACAACTGAATCAAAGAGTAAGACAATTGTGAAAAAGTTACCTGTGCTGAGAGTCACTAAATTCCTTGAGAGTCAACACAAGCAGCCACCTGAAATGCATAGAATTAAAAATTAAATCAGTATATATCAGAAAGCAATCAGAGAGGAAACATCTCCATATAAGTACATTCAGAAAACAAGTAAATCTTAAGCATGGTTCTCTCGAATTTGTGGTTCAGTAACAATCTTTTGGAGTTACTGAAACAAGTATTTATTTGATAAGAATTAGCATTAGAGACAAAATGCATAAAGTGCAGTTTAGGGATTGATCAAATACCCTAACAAATGAAAAACATTCCAAGTACAGCAGCAATAAAAGTCATTTCTACATTCTACATGGATGCTATCATTTTATTCCATCAAAAAAGAAATTCTCTATAAAACCTTTTGGAAATGGGTTTCTCAGTTTTTGTAAGTCTTCCTCTAGCTCTATCTATTTATTGGCTATCATTCATCTGATCAACTCTATTGAATCAAAGAGCTTGTATTGGTCTGCTCCTCACATGGTAATAAAAATTCTAGATACAGCAGGGGAGAACAAAATCTCAGGAATGTAGAAAGCTAAAATGCCATAAGAAGCCATAAACATAACTGTATCCCATAACAGGTTGAAGGAAAAAGTAACACCCTTAAAGATGAGACCTCAGGCATCACAGCATTTGCCACGACAAGACAAGGTTGGGGTTTATTTATTTTATACCTACGCAAATGGAACAACGCCGGAATCGCAACTAGAACACCAGAATTGGAACTCCAGAACGCCAACACATCGTCATGTCTGTAAGCACAACTGCAAAACCACCGAAACATGAGTTTGTGTCTTCGTGACTCACAAATCATGAGGCAGTGTCGCAGTGAGTGAAAGAGAGGCATGCCACATGCGGACGCAGATGGGTGGGGGGCTAGCAGCTAGGTTTTCTCAGTGTGTGAAATTGTGAATATGAGTGAGACAGAGGCTCAAACACACAAGTGAGGTGAGCTGGGTCAAATATCATTTTAAAATTGTCAGATTCCATCGTTTAGACCACTTTTTCAATTTATTTATATTTTTATGATTTTTAAAAATCACCAAAAATATTCTAGAAAATCATATATCATTTTTAGACATTTACTGTGGTGTTAGAATTTTAAAAAAAAAATTGTTTGGTAGTGTTTTCCATTTTCTGGATCTTTTCTGATGACATAGTTTAGGATAGTTGAATTTGCAGTTTACATGTTACTATGCTTGTTGTTTGCTATGCATGACTAGGTCTAAGCCTAGTGGTTTGCTTTCATTTGATTCTGAAATTACACTACAAGAAATGTTGGTATTACCTATGGACATTACTTGTCAATAACTTTGAAAATCCGTTGGTAACTCAATTTCTCTGACAGATTATTGATGGAAAATATTTTGTCGGTAATATTCTTGTCGGAAAAAATTATTGATGAATTTATATAGCCCGTTGGAAATTATTGATGAATGCGGCTGTCAATAACTTAGTGGGTAATTACTGATGAATATATATCTGTAAGTAATTACTGACGAATATATATCTGTAAGTAATTACTGACGGATATTTTTCATGGATAATTACCGACAAATTTTTTGGTACATAATTGCCTATGGGTAGTTCCATAGATAATTACATTATTGAAGTGTTTGCTTGGAAAGGCATGAACACAGAGGATTTTGTTTCTCTGCAGCGAGTACTTACAAGCAAGTGCCTGAAAAATCATAGAAATGACCCTAAGGATCAATAAGAAAATATGGAAAGGCAAGCTCCTAAAAGATTACAATGTAGCATAAGTGTCGTTCTTAACAAAATTAAAACAGCCTAAGTAGACAAGATGGCAATGAATCAAATGATATCAAGAGTGGACCAACTTAGTTGACTCCATAGTTATTTAATTTTTATTTATTCTTTTATAGATTTTCCTTTTATATTTATTTTTTATATTTTTTATGGTCTCTATTTTTAATATAATATATAAAAATCATGTAAAACATAAAGTTATTAATCTGCATGTTACTTAAAGTAATGTATGGGAAAATGTTATAGAATAGTGAGATAAGCTTGTTCATTAAACACTTTTAATTTGATCAAATAAATTTATAAGATAACCAAATAAATTTGAAGGATAAACAAATAAGTTATAAAACTGATATATGTAAAAAATTACTAATATTGTTACAATCATACATTCTACATTTGTATTTTAAAACAGGATACCTTGTCTAACTAGTAACACACTAAGTGAATGACAGTAAACAATGCCATAGAGATTCTTATAAGTGAACATCTGCACATAGGATCATCAAATATTCAAATTCTAAATCCAAACTAATTGGTACTTTCATTTGCAGATAGAGATTTTTATAATAATCTTAGTGGAAAATTGTAAAACTGGATAAGAAACAAACATCTAACATGGATCTAATTTGGAAAACATTAGTAGCGTAACTTGATTAAAAAAGGAAATCTAAAATCTAATTGCTCAGTTTCGGAGCTTTCTCTCCCTGCAGTGCCCAAAAAGACAACATACCATGAATCAACTAATAATTTTAGGCTCTTGGTGGTCTCTAGCAAAGTTATGTCACTAACAAGGTCCCCAATGTCTTATTATCCAGAACACGAGAAAAGGTTCTACAAGCTCCCATTTCACAAGCATGTGAATAATAACAGAAAAACACGGTGAATATCAATCTGCCTAAGAATCAATCAAGGTTCCTAATTATTAAAAATAAATGAATATTAATGTTTGTCTTTAAGATACTTATTAAGAATTGAAAAAAACCTTAAAAAAATTAAATTCTTAAAATATATTGTATTTTTTATTTAAATATTTTCATTATTTAATACATGCCTTTATAACAGTTTTAGCAAAAATAAAAATAACCAGCCTATGTCTAAATAGAAAATAACTACAGAGGAAAACAAAATTTGTGTCTGCACTGAATCATTTATCCTAGCAAAAGAAATCAACAATGCTAGAATTCAAATTCGTGAGAGTGATATCTAACCACATATAACACTTTTCGTTGCATGAGCCATTACCTTTAAATCATATTACCCTTCTTTTTTTTTATTAAAACTAGATATATATGATTGGTATTTTACTTTTGAATGAAAGAACATGTCATAATTGCCTAACTCTGGCACCTGCATTATGCCACAAATGGTACACTGAGGACTAAGACAAATGGGAATTATTTATTATAATTGGCCAAGTTGAAAGAAGCAAGTACAAAAAAAGTTAGTTGCAAAGATGAGAGAAGCATCAATCTTGTTGCTCGGGTAAACATTCCAGGTTATAAACCAGAACTAGAAGCCAGAATGCTGATTAAAGAGATGCATCTGAGTCATCTACCAAATATGTAAAACCCATCTTAGGCCTGAGTGCTCAATGCAACAACTCATTATTTACTGAAATCAAGAACCAGAAGTCTAGAACCAATTAGTATGTAAGTATAGACGCTTGAGTAAAGGCTTGCATAATCAAGCAGAATCAATCAAGCACCATAAATAGCAAATAAAGCTATACATAAAATTCTGACCATAAATCGCAAAGAATCACCAAGACAGAACATTACTACAAAATCTTCGCTTCTTTATGTCAGCCAAAACCTAGAACTAACTTTATTCTACTTTATTGCATATGGTGAGTATCTCATTTTTTAGATTAGATATTCCTCCCCTTCCTGTATTAGATAGTGTAACCATAATATGCCATATTCAAAGCTAACATAATCCTATACATTATGTGTATATTTAATCATAATCATCTGCCACAATCCATAAAGGCAATCATATTTATAAATGATAATAGACAGCCTATATGAAATTATGAGGCATTAAAAATGGTAAAAAAAAAAAAATGGATGACTTACTTAGTATGTTTTTCTTTAGTTATTTCCCGTAGCAATGCCCAACACAGCGGTTAAGTGGCAAAAATGATAAACTGCCAAGAGTAAAGAACATTGATAAGTTAGCCTTTCTCCAAATTTAGACAAAAAAATAGTGTATAACTACTTTTGGTTGAAATTGAAATA
This sequence comes from Pachyrhizus erosus, assembly GCA_026544285.1. NCBI lineage: Eukaryota > Viridiplantae > Streptophyta > Magnoliopsida > Fabales > Fabaceae > Pachyrhizus > Pachyrhizus erosus. The sequence goes on along the minus strand of JAMLFT010004768.1, from coordinate 8,105 downwards.
GCCATATGCAAATTTTAGGCTTTTAATCATCTTTCAATTAGATTAGACATCATTTTATTACATGTTCAGATAACAGATATTCTAATCTTGAGTTATTTTGCTTTTCTAAATAAGCAAACAAGGAATTGGGAGCCTATAAAGGATTGGTCAAGTTACAAGCACTCGTGCTAGAGAACATAGTGTGGAACAAGCAGCAGCAACCGTAAATTAAAACTATTTATTTTTTCCAAAATCAGTTTGAATATTAGTTAAAAGCAGAAAGGGGGGAACATGCATTTTTTTTTAAGAAACCATTTTGCTTGAGAACTGACCTCCCTTTAAAAGTTAAATTCCAAAGCAAAAATCACTAGTACAAGCAAGGAAAAGAACAAAGAAAAATTACCTATAGCATTTCACATTTTTCAGCCTTAACTTAATTTGTAAGGTTAACTGTTACATACTTTCTTATTTACTAGTATTTGAAAAATAATAGGTGCCCCACTTTGATATTAAATGTCAATTCAAACCCCGCCACATTCTTCCAAATTCCAATGTCAACAATTATGATTACTAAATCTTAATGTCAGCTGGGTTGGTACTATTTTGCATTAAACTTCGAATAATGTCTGAAAGTTGAAACATACAGAGCAACTTAAGCTAAAATAAGTACATGTATTTAACTTTATAAAAAGGATAATAACTGGATTTTAACTAAAAAATAAAATAGACAATTTTTATAACCAGTTTTAATTAACCAGTTATTATAAAACTGGTTGATTATGGTTATGGTTAGTTTTTTTATAATCAGTATTTTGAGCAGCCCTACATGACAGTATAATAGGATTGAACCCTTCCTTGCCTGTTGAATGTGGTCAAGTTCTTTTTGGAGATAAACACCTGTCAGTTTCTTGTTCTGCAAATAGAGTAAGAAAGCTGATTAGAAACAATGATTGGTAGAAATGATAAATATTCAGTAGTACCTAGCAAGAACATAAGAATGATCATGGGTACCAAAATTCGTAGATAATCTATTCATAGAATGATCAGAAACAGAAATTATGTAGTATATTTCAATTTTAGACATTAGAGAGTATCTATTCATTTCTTTCTAATATCTCTTGGTGTAGTGAGTCAGTTTTAAAATAAATTTATCATCAAAATGTACACTCCTGTCCAATTTTATATCCTCTCAACACACTGTAAGGAACAATTATCAAGATAACAGAAACCAGACTAGTATTATAGATCAGATTGCCTGTTTGCACTCAGATATCAGATACGATCAGTATAATCTAATCAAGCAAGAATCTTCAAACATTATGAAGTATTATCATGATACTCCTTTAAATTAGAAACACATCACACATTCTTAAAATCAAAATAAATATCATTTTAGTTTGACATTAAAATTCTTAAATTTTATAGCTTATTATTATGATAGTTCCCAATAAAATTAACGACAAGGTGTAACAAATTTTAATTCACTTGCAGCCATAGATCGCTTAATTGTGAATGCTTAGATCCCTTTGACACACCAGAGTGTGAAGCTTTCAATCTTTTTGTTAACCAGCTACTGTGTGTCAGGCAAAGGTACCTTTAACATCCATGCCCATAAATTTTACTTTATGCCATTTTTGATCTTTTATGATGCCATTAAACAGATGCTACTGTATACAATAGAAATCTGATATGACATGTGAGTCTTCAAATGAATCTAATGTTTTAGTACCTATATGAAATTAATATTTTAAAAGCAAGAATGGTTACTTTAAGAACAGATAAACATGATGATTTTAATCATCTTAAACATGAATTTTAAGTACTTTAATCAAGTTGATGTAACAAAGTTAGAATATTTCAAAATACCTCAATCAATGTTACTACCTTAGGTCTACTATCTTTGATATAATGCTTCTTTCTCCACTACATACTACTTCATCACGTACCAACTCCTTTATATACATTATAATGGTGTCATTGGCCCATCTTTATATCTTCTTCTAGTTAATCTTCATCTATCTTGTCTTCCGTTTACTATCACTGTCATCACATACACTAAAATTAAACTACCAAGCTAACACCAAGACTTTATTTCTAACAGTTAACTATATGAATTTGTCATCTGTAAAAATTTAGGCAATCAATATAAGGAATGTAAATCATTATTAGGACAAAAATTTATTCGCATTTGTTTATCAGGAAGATGACATTTTCGAATCATGTAACCTAACCCAGCCAAGTCTGAAACGTTTTTTATTTTAAATGAATAGGTTGAGTCATATGACCCAACCCGAATTTTACCTAACCCGAAAAATTAGATTTTAGGGTAGTCACGAAGTTGACCTAACCCGTTTTTCTAAAGCTGCTTCATTGTCCTCCTTCATTGCTGCTTCGTCATCCTCCTACGTCACTGCTTTATCGTCCTCCTTTGTCGCCCATTGTTGCTCTAGCCATCAGAAGCCGCCACTCAAGCCACCAGAAGTTGTCGTGATCAATGCGTTGAAGTTGTTGTCTTTTGCGAAGGTCATCATTGACAAGCCAGACGCTCCACCATCTTGCCACAGCTAGCCACCATTGTTTTCTGTTTCTTCTTTTGTTAAACCTCTATTTATTCAACTATACCAAAGGTCACCATGGCAACTGAACAAGGCACAAGGTCATCCAATAGAAGTGATCTAGGTTGGAAGTATTTTCATCTCGTTAATGATACAGACACCAATGTTATTGTCTGTAATTATTTTGGGAAGATTACTAAAGGAGGAATCACTCGGGCCAAATATCACTTAATGGGAAAAAAAAGGCAATGTTGCACCTTGTAGCAAGTGTCCAAAGGAAGTTAAAGAAGAGCTTTGGAAAAATCTTAGGCAAAAAGAGAAGGGATATAATTCTGAATTTTCAAATGTGGCATGTGATTTGTCATCTGAAGATGAAATTTCAATTCCCACCTCAACTAGCAATGTTAAAGGCAAAAGAAATATTAATAAAAAAGGATCCATGGATATATTCTGTAGAGATCCAACATCTACAATAAAGAAATAAAGAAGCGACAGAAGGAGAAAAACAGGCAAGCAAGCTAACATCTACGAGTTTTGTGACAAAAAATTGAAGACAAATGTTTATGAATATATTGCTCGTTTTTGGTATCAAGCCGGCTTACCATTCAACCTTGTTAAATTGAACAACTTTCAAGATACGATTGATGTCATATTTGCTTGTGGTCAAAATCTGTCAGCTCCTTTTTACCATGAAATTAGAGTTCCACTCCTCAACATGTAGATGGCATACACTAAAGAGTTGTTGAAGGATCATAAGGAGTAGTGGAGCAAACATGGTTGTTCTATTATGTCAGATGCATGGACTGATAAGAGGCAACGATGCCTAATTAATTTTTTGGTGAACTCTTCTATAAGGACAATGTTTGTGAAGTCCATTGATGGTTCTAAATTTGTGAAGACAGGAGAAAAACTATTTGAGTTACTTGATTCCCTTGTTGAGGAGATTGGAAAGCACAATGTTGTTCAAGTTATCAAAGATAATGGGAGCAATTATGTGTTGGCTAGTAAGATGTTCGAAGCCAAAAGACCACATCTTTATCGGACTCCATGTGCAACTCACTACATAGACCTTATGCTTGAAGATATTGGAAAACTTCCTTTAATCAAGAAGACAATTCAAAGGGGAGTTAGTCTTGTTGGCTTTATATATAGCCATAGTAGTATCTTCAGTTTGATGAGACATTTCACCAACAAAAAGGAATTAGTAAGACATGCGATTACAAGATTTGCTACTTTTTTTCTATCATTAGAAAGACTTCATCAAGAGAAAGGAAATTTGAGAAAGATACTTATGATGAATGAAGCAAAAACAAGTTGTACAAGGAAGCTAAAGGAAGGGAAGCTACTAAAGTTGTACTTATGTCTTCTTTTTGGAATCATATGGCTTTTACTCTCAAAGTTATGGTTCCTCTTGTGAAAGTTTTTCAACTTGTTGATAGTGAGAAAAAGCCAGCTATGGATTATATCTATGAAACAATGGAGAAGGCCAAAGAAGCAATTATGAAGTCTTTTGAAAACAATGAAAGTAAGTACAAAAGAAGTGTTTGAAATCATTGATAATAGGTAGAATTGTCAACTTCATCGACCACTACATGCAGCTGGTCACTTTTTGAATCAAGAGTTCTATTATGTCAACCCAGACTTTAGTATGATTTGGAAGTTACTAATGGGTTGTACAATTGCATCAAGAGGTTGGTGTCAATTAAGGATGTGCAACAAAAGATTCTACATGAGTTGTCAATTTATAAGAGTGTTAGTGGTATCTTTGGTTCTGAATTTGCAAAATCAAATAGTAAAATTACAGCACCTAGTGAGAAACTATGAAAACAACTCCTATTAATATTTAAATTTTAAGTCAAAGTCTTTCGTTTTGTAGCTCAATGATGGAAAATGTATGGCCAACAAGCTCCAAACTTGCAAAAGTTAGCTATAAAGATTTTGAGTTTGACATGCAGAACATTAGGATGTAAATGCAATTGAAGTGTTTTTGAGCAAGCAATAATCATGGACTATATCTCATTTCATTACTATTTTGTTGTAGAAAGAAACTAATAAAATCCTATTCTTATTGAATGCAAATTCATTCCAAAAAGAGAAATAGGTTGGAGCATAAAAAATTGCATGATTTGGTTTACACTAAGTATAACCAATAACTTGCTCAAAGATATAATATTAGAGTTGAAATCCTCCTAAATTTGGAGAAATTATTAAATCATAATTTCAATTTTATATGATATATATTTGAATTTTTAAATTTAAAAATAATTAATAATATTTAATTATATATAATTTCTCTCAAATTTAGGGCATAGCCACCAAGCCATTTGTAAATGGACCGCAAGGATAGTGAATCACATAATGAGGCAGTTTTGACACCTTCTCCAATAGATTCTTTGTCATTTCAAAAAGTAATGCATGTAAAGTCATACACTAATTTGAGTTTTTGTACATATGTCTTTGATGACATTGACAAGTGCAATGAGTGGTTAGTGGGACAAGTGGATGATGATAATGAAGATGGAGGGAATGAGTTGGTTTTTGCATATGACCCCACACTTAATTGAGCAACTATTTATGAAGTTTTAGGAATTGGAGAGCCAACAATTTATACAAGAAGGAAGACAAGTAAAAAGAGAAAGGATCCATCAAGTGTTGGTATTGTTATTGGAGCTGCCCAAGCTTCCAAGAAAGCTCTAGGTGCAACTACAACGTCAAAAGGAAAAGGGAAAGCCAAAGAGGTTCAAGTTGATGAAAAAGTAGAATTTGAGACCTGAGTCTGAGGAGGAAACTGAACAACTAGCTAATTTTGATGAATCTAAAGAAGATGAGAAGGAAGGATATGCCCCACTAGATAATAATGAAACTGATTATGTAGGGATTTAGGAAGAGCTAGAGGATTAGAAAATTAGGACATTTTAGTATTTGTTAGTATTTACATGTTGTTCTGAATATTTGATTTAAAGTTTTGAATATTATTGTTAACTTTATGGCTATTTGAGTATTTGTCAGTATTTACATGATTTAGTATTTATATTTGTTGTCTCTTTAATGTTTTTAATTATGTTTACTGTTATATATACTGTTTTTTAGTATTTTATATGTATATATGTTTTTTATTTGTCCGCCATGGCTTCAGCCATATGCTGCCATGCTATCCACCATATGTATGTGGCAGATTTTGAGCTCTCCGTCATGCTCTACCATCCACTATTGATAACACTGGCCAGAACTAGGGGTATTTTCAAACTAAACTATAAGAATATTAGTGACATAATGAAAAAGTACTAACATTCAAGACACAAAGACATATTTTCAAACTGAACTAGAAGTATATTTGTGGTATGCCAGAACAAGAACAATTCAGTGAAATGCCGAAGCTAACAACAGAATCTATATATAGAAGAATCACATATTAAGGAGAGACACTCCATCTACATTGCAGTATCCAACAAAAATGCCCAAGTAGCCTTGCTAGAAATCACTGTTTGGTATTTAGGACTTGGGAGACATGTAGCCATTTGAAAAATTGAAACACATAATTTATCATTGCTAAAAAAAGAACGGCAGAATCATGTGGCAAACTCTACCAGCAAAAGTGTAGAGAGTAGAAGAATAAGGTGTTAATCTTATAGAATTCAGCATCATTTAAAACTTAAAAGGAAATATTGTATATGGATCCCAGTCAACAACCATTCATTGAACCTAATTAATATATTACTATAATATAGTAATATGTGCTATTTGCGTGGTTTCTTTTTAACACAAGTGAATAATGCTATTCCTACATGGCCTTCCCTATAACAGAAGATGAAAACATGAAACTTATGCCAACAGTATTTATTGAATTATAAACTGCATATGGAAAAGTACGAAATAAGGAGGATCCGTTCACAGATATGAAAAACTAAAGCAACTCAAGCTAAAATTGATATAAGCCAAGGAAACAATACATTAGACACCTATTCCTTCTGCAACATCTCATCTCATCATGTCAGAGCATCTCTACTAGAAACCTCACCACCATCTCATGCAGCTTGCTTGGCCATCTAACACTAAGTTTTATTTAGGACATAGTTTCACAGGTGTTTTTGATGATGTTCTTCAATCAGAAATCAGAAATGTATAATATTCTCCGGTCTGTTAATAGAAAAAGGTTCGATAATCCAGAGCACAGAAATTCGTCTTCTAAAAATGCTAAGCATCAGGCAAGAAAATAACCAAGGAACCGATATCAATTGATAAATATACACATCGAAGAAGAAGCCACAATTAAAAGTAGTCATATTAAGCGTAATTACCAGAGCCTCAAATTAAACGTCAGTTATACACACGATTTAGTTACTCCCATAATCAACTCAGGTTTTCTATTAAGTGAAGACACAGCATCCTCTATATATTGCAAGACAAACCAGAATACGGTTGCTATGAGCAAAATCAGAAACCCTCTGTAAGAAGAAGTAAATCGGAAATGAGGAAAAGAAGAGAGTACCGGATTGGGTTGAGAAGTAGCGGAGGTCGCTAACGACGTCGTCTCCAAGATCCAGAAGCTGAGGCGGCGGAGCTGGAATCGGTGAAATCGTTGCAGTGGATGGTGAATAGAAGAAGAGGTTAGGGTTTGTGGCACCGGTGGTGGAGTCGTTGCTGCAGTGTTCTATATCTCATTTCGAAAACGTTTTCTTAGTTAACAATAATAACATGTGTCAGTTTCATTAGGATTAATAAAATTATAAAAATATTGAACATGTAATCGACATTGTTATTATATAAAAAAATATTAAGTGTTTAAGTACGAAAGGAAGTCTTTCAAAATGTTTGTTTTTTTATTTTTCATTTGCTTGATAAAGTTTTCATTAATGTTTAATAAATAATTTTTTCTCAATTTAATTTATTGAGCTTAAAATCCATGTAATGTTTGAGTAGAAAGTGTTATCATATGTTAACTAATCAAAAATTATTTTTATTATTTTTTTCAGAAAATTATTGTAAAAATTAATAAAACTATTGTATATGATTATTTGTAATTGGATGATAATATTTGTAAAAAAAATTAACTCATAATTAAATGTCATATTATTAAATTGAAAATTAATTTTAAATTTTTAAATCAACCTAATTTTGACTCAATTATAATGTTTATAATTATTAATTAATATCAATAATTAATGTTAATAATATATTATAGTTTTACATTATGATTATGTTTAACAAGACATTTTAATTAGTGTCTAATTTTTTTATTAGTTAAAAGCTAATTTGATTGTTTGATAAACAAACTAAATTTATTTTAACCATTATTCTGTTTATTTTATTTTTTATTTTTAATAATATAGTTCAAGATATTTTAACAATTACATTAATTAATTTAATAAAAATGTAATATTTATTTAAAATTATGTTATTTTACTTTATTTGAAATTTGATTTATAATATTTTAGGATATAATATAAAATGAATAATGAAAAATATAATTAAAATAATTTATTTATAAATCAAAATTACAAGTCTTTTAAATTAATTAAAAACTAAAATTATAAATACCCTAAAATAGATTTATTAAATAAAATTAAAATT
>JAMLFT010004767.1:0-18820 GCA_026544285.1 Pachyrhizus erosus | reverse complement strand
ATATAATAGTAAAGAAAAAAAAAATTCCTAAAAATAAACAAAAAAGGAAGCAAGTGCTAAAAAAGAAAAGATTTTGAGATTTTAATGATAAGAACAAATATTTTACTCCCTAATACAACCACCAAGTTTGAATTTGGGTTATGTGATGAACTTTTTTATTGTCTTATTTATTTTTTATCCACCTTACGTTACAATATGATCCTATTACACCTTATGATACCTCGCTTTTTTTCATGCTGAATTATTATTTGAGTATAATTGATGGATAAATAGATCATGTTGCGTGTTTCTTAAATATGATTTTAGTGTTTTTGATTATTTTTCTTAAATCACTAAGAATTACAAAGAGAGTAATTTTTTGCTCATTTAAACTTGACAATTAAGTTAATTAAAGTCTAATGAGATTTCTAGAAAAAATATCTTGAAATTTGTATTGTCTATCTTTCTATTTTTATTTGTTATGTTAATAAAAAAATTAATGATAGAATGATTTTTTTATTAAAAGAATCAGTTCAAACTTTATTAAATTTCTTGGAATGATTTCACCATTTCACCAACTATCTAAACAATCTTAGTAAATTGCACTTTAAAAGGTAAAAGTAATTTTTAAAATAAAAAACAAATACACCATTATTATTCCATAAAGAAAGAACGAAGATGATATATGATAAGAGTGTACTGTACAGCAGTAGCAGTAGGGCGTTATGACGAAAATACAAACGCAGGGTAAAAAGAGAGACGGAAACAAAAACACAAAAAGCGGTAAAGTTAACTGAAATTTGGAGAATTTAAAAAGGCAAGTTTTTCTCTTTTTTTTCTTTTTTCAAATGGACGATAGTTTCAGACGAAAAGGACGTATGCAAGAAATTGGAATGGTCTGAACGTCACGCTTCTTCCACTCTCTCTCTTTCCACCCTCCATACATAAAATATTTATAATTACACCAAAAAGATCAACTTGATGACACATGATGCTCCTCTTTGAGTGTGTGGTGTGGTAATAAAAACATAAAAATTGTTTTCAATCATAAGCAACAATCACCGAATAAATAATTAAAAAAACAAAAGCATATAAAATTTTGCCAGGGTTAGAGATGAAATTGTACTGTGTAACATCATTATATTATAATAATAAAATATTAAAGTGCCATTCCCTTCAATCAAAAAAGTCAAAAAGTCTTGGTATTTATCGTCAACTTGTCACTGGCTAGGGTTTGCAGGGCCATTATTCCATCGGTTTCTTCTTCTGGGTGTTGCTTAAATCTGTGGAAAGTTCATTTAATTTTGATTTTCATGCGACCAGGTTGTTCAAGATCACTTTTTTATTCTTACCCTTTTAGATATCAAATTTGGGGTGCTTCCCTTTTGCAAGTTTATGTTGTTGAGCTTTGTTTTTAGAAGGTGGGCCTTTTGTTTTCATTTTCAAAATTAATTTTTTTTTCGGGGGTATTTTGATGGTGCAGAGGTTTTGGTTTTAAGTTCCAAGATTTTGTCTTTGTTTCAAACGGGTGTACGGAGAGTGATGCTGTCTTGCAGTTATTTATTTATTTATTTTTCTGTTTTTTCCAACACTTGTTTTGGTGCCAATGTTATGACACCGAGTTTGGGGCCGTTTTGTCTTGATTCCTCTTTCCTGAGCTCGCCTTGAAGTTAGTTTATCTAGAATTTTGTTTTTTAGAAGCTTGTTAAACTGTGGTTTTCTTGTTGAAGATTCTGTGTGCTTCAGTTTTTCTTTTTGGTGGGTTTGACTAAAGTAGTTGTGTGTGCTCTGTGAAATGGGTTCAGGGTGTTTTGGGGTTCAGGTTTGTGGAGAGATAAGATGGTCGTTGTGCTGAGTATGGTTATTGATGGGTAGCAGAAGTAGAACGGTAAACGTTAACACTAAGGACACTAACAAGGTTGTGAACGGGATGCCAAGCTACGCTCCTCCATTGCCTTCTTCTTCTAATTCAATGTAAAATTTTCTGAGGACCCTTATATTTATTGTTTATTTTGTTCTTTATGGTTTTCTGGGATCAAATTTGTTTTGTTTTATAATTCTCATTTGGGTAGATTGCTTATATGGTCAATATTTGCTAATCTAGTAAAACTCTTATGTAACTAATTGATACTATTCATGTTGTTGGGGAACTGTGCTGTATTGCTGTTGAAATAGGCCCTATCTGTTGCAAGATTGCAGAGGAAATCATGGAGAGGGGAAATAATTTAAAGTTTTTTATATTTAATTTTTTTTGTTTATTGGGGACTCTTTATTCTAGAGTGGAAACAATTATGCCGATTCATTCATCCTTATTGAAACCAAATGTCATGGTTTCTTCTAATTCTTGGAATTTAAACTATACAATCCCTTTACTGTAGGCTCTTGTTTGCCTTTCTTGGTGGCTTCAGATTTGCTTAAAAGCTTACTACGACTTTGTGTTTGAATTTTCTTATGGATTTGTTGTTAGATCTCGAGTATCCTAGTTGGACTTTTCTTTAGCTTGGAAACATGGACTTTTTTAGCCTTGCCTGGATGATTGGATATGCATTCAGTTACTCTTTTTACATGTTGTGATGATTTTGGTTTCAGGGCCATAGAAACAACTAATGTTCATCCTTCCCGCATTTCTGAATTTGGAACCCTGGAGCAATCTCTTGGATTTCGCATTGAAGACACCATTAATCTTAGCAGAAGTATGTTGCTCACGTGTTGATCTATAATAGTTGGACTCTTTTTTTTGTGGTATTTATTTTTTCTGTTTTTGAGTTTAATGCATGTCTCGTACTCCCACTCCTTGTATTGTTTTGTATTTAAAACATAATCATATCCTTTCCAAGTGATCGCACTTGTTTGTAGCTTGCTCCTAACATAAGTCTTCCATTCTATTTCTACCCTTTGGGGTAATATCTTTATTCCTATGAAATATGCTACTCACTTTATGTAGTATTCTGTTTGCACTCTATCGGTCAGTTCTCAAGATTCTTTTGTTTGGCTTCTGTGCCAAATTAGATTGCTATACCAACTGAGGAATAATATGATATTCTTTCCAGTTTTTCCCATAAACTACTGGTATAATGATTTTAACATGAGCCTTCGTCTTATTTCTACCTTAAAATCTTTATTTTCTAGATTTTCGTGAAGAAATGTGTGTTTCCTCAAGTATGATCCTTCAAAACCAAGTTGAAGATGCAGGACTGTTGTTGGAATAAAATAACTAGACATTAAACCACAAATGTTTGATTTTCCTCAGAATCCTGTTTATATAAAAAACTGAATAAATACTGATAGAAATGCATGATATTAGAACTGTCATCCCCCTGTTGACACCTTATCAAAACTCTATTTACCCTTTTGTTTTTATATTATCTTTCAGATCCAGTGTTTAATCAAATGAAATCAAATAGCCAAGCCCTAGGTGCTGATATTCAATTTGGTGCTTTAAATAAGGTAATTTCTTATCTTCTTTATGTGCTTCCTAGAATATAAATCACAAAATATAATGAATACCTAGATTTCACGCTCTTCTCTTACATGTAAGATGCAGTCAATTGCAACATCGGATATAAATCTCTCTGCTGCTATTGCTGGGTCTCAGGCATTGGTATTACATAAAGATTCACAAGCAACTCTGGCTTCAACATCTGCTGGTCATCGTGAGAACTGGGGAGAGACCAACATGGCTGATGCTAGCCCTAGGACTGATACTTCGACAGATGATACAGAAGACAAAAATCAAAGGGTAATTATTTAACTTTCATATTGCAGTTATTCTGCATCTAGGATTTAAATTATTCATCAACTTAATGACTTTTGGTTATGCCCCCTAGAGTTATGACATTAACAATAATTTATTCTTCCAATTGTTAAAATTTTATCAAACATACAAAAGCACACTTATTTATACGCTAAAATATGGTGCTTCATTGTTTGGCAGCCTGAAAGGGGTGAATCCAGTGGATCAAAAGATAAATCAGATCAAAAGGTTGTATGCTGTAATTGTGTTCAAATAGCTTAAGCTTTTTGTTACCATGTGTTAATTTTTATTTTTGTTTTTCATTCAGACATTAAGACGGCTTGCTCAAAATCGTGAGGCTGCCAGGAAAAGTCGACTGAGGAAAAAGGTAAGGCCCTTTCTGTTAATTATAGATGAACTTGTAAAATTATTGCATTAGAACTTGATTGGTTGTTCAATGTGTCATATTATTAAGACCCAACAATTTGTCATATGTTATATATATACATTTCTTGATGTCTTTTATAAATCCTTCTTTCTATTCATTCAGGCATATGTGCAACAATTAGAGAGTAGTAGGCTGAAACTGACCCAACTTGAGCAGGAGCTCCAACGAGCTCGCCAACAGGTTTGGTTTTGTAATTTTCTGTTCAAATACCTATCCTTTTGAAGTCCCCTTTTTTGTCAGCTTTCATTAATCAGATTGTATTACTACATAGTGTGTTACAATTTGGTTATTAATCTTTTCTAGGGAATATTTATTTCAAGCACTGGAGATCAGGCCCAGTCAATGAGTGGAAATGGTATATAAACATCTTGTACCTCCAATTGTATGCCTCAAGCTTGGAAAATTTTGTTCGATTAAATTCTCTTCTACTTGGACTGGTTTTAGGTGATGTTTTGAGGCTCATAATAATAAATTCATAGTCACTGCAAAAGCAATTTAACACTTGGTCTGACATTCAATTAAGAATATGTGCATCCTGAAATTAGTTTATATGTAATTTTTTTGCATTGGCAATTTGGTAGAAAGTAGAAGGGCACCAGAATATCTATGGCTTATTTAAATGCTCCATGAAGTTGTCTGTGATATGACTCTTTTTCATGAAACAAACCAAAGTTCTTTACAGAACCATCTCTTAGTTGGATTACATTTATGTTGGTTGGTTGCATCTTGCATCATTTCTGTTGCACGAAAGTACTGCATTCTTCTGATGCAACACAGAGCTTGGTGTTATTTGATGTGGTTGACTGCATGATATGTAATGCATGTCCACTGTGATTTTGAACTCTGACAACATGGTACTCAGTAGCATGGATGGCCATGGGCAGGGTTTTGCAAAAGTGTGTGCTTTGTTTCAAATTCTAAATCAATTTAATCATCTTGTTGTACAGGCGCTATGGCATTTGATGTTGAGTACGCACGATGGTTAGAAGAGCATAATAGACAAACTAATGAGCTAAGGGCTGCAATAAACTCTCATGCTGGAGATATTGAACTTCGAACCATTGTTGACAATTTCATGACGCAATTTGATGATATCTTCAGGCTGAAAGGTATTGCAGCAAAAGCTGATGTTTTCCACATTCTGTCAGGAATGTGGAAGACTCCAGCTGAGAGGTGTTTCATGTGGATAGGAGGCTTCCGCTCATCCGAACTCCTCAAGGTAAGAAGTTTCTTTGTTATCCATGTTCTGTAATTACATGCCTTTTTCTGGTTTGAAAATTGCTTCACTAACGTGATATTGACCATTCATTGCATTCCCTGCTTCCAAACAATATAAAGTGAGAGAAAAGCAAAATAGATAGGACCTATATTCTTAACTTCCCAATTGTTGAAGAAATATCAATTTTAACAGTTTTACCTTGACAATAATTGATTTTGGTGTTGAGTTTTAAAGTTCATTTACTTTTATCATGTTTTGCCTGTCTAAGACTGGATCGATTCTGTTGCAGCTTCTTGTAAGTCAGTTGGAGCCTTTAGCTGAGCAACAATTGATGGGCATCTACAACTTGCAACAGTCATCCCAGCAGGCTGAAGATGCTCTTTCCCAAGGGATGGATGCACTGCAGCAATCGCTTTCCGAGACATTGGCTAATGGTTCACCCAGCTCCTCAGGCTCCTCAGGAAATGTGGCAAATTACATGGGGCAAATGGCTATGGCCATGGGAAAGCTTGGTACTCTTGAGGGTTTCCTTCGCCAGGTAATTTTCCAGTCTAATTCCGTTTTCCCAACTTTCATCTTTTTGGAATAAAGAAAGCTAGGTAGCATAGAATTAACCACGAGTTTAATTTATATACAATGAGTGTAAAATATTTTACATGCGGCAAACTCTTGTTGAATGTCTGTTTAAAAATATCTGTACATTGACCGAGTAAATAAATTAAACTTGTTGACTATTAGGTTTACATGAGATTTAAATTTTTTTTTTATCTATATCTTTTCAGTAAAAGATTATGTTTCAGCTTTGAAAAAGAATTGTCTATTTTCTAGACTGACAAAGGTTATAAAATAAAGAGTATAATAGTCTACCTATGATTGGGGTGGATTGTGGAGGTTGTGCTGTCTTGTTGCATACAAGCTGTGACAAACACCACTGATTGGCAAACTCCAAAATAAAATAAAAAAAAGAATAATATAAATATAAATCAAATGATTGAAAATATTAAAGTGTTCGTTGCATATTTGCATGGCTTAGATGGAAGATTCTTTAAATGAGAGCCTAAAAGCAATTAATCATGCACAAAAAACTGGACCTATACAATTGGTAGACAAGATCCATTCTCTCATAAAAAATATTAATCATCAGTTCATTTTTTCATGTTACTAGGCTGACAATCTGCGGCAGCAAACATTGCAACAAATGCTTAGAATATTAACGACCAGGCAATCGGCTCGTGCTCTTCTCGCAATAAGTGATTATTTTTCGCGGCTGCGAGCACTGAGTTCTCTGTGGCTTGCCCGACCAAGGGAGTGATGCATTGCAAAGCGCCATTTGTGGACTATTTTCAAGCTTGACTCCCTTAAAGATTGATCACTGAATCTTGTGCACTGAATGAGTTCAATGGAAGCTGGTGTCTTTTGATAATGAATTCCTCTAGAAGCCTAGTTGTGGTGCTATAAACATTAGATGCTATGATTTTTCTACTCTGCCAACTACTGGTGTGGTGCAACATTTTTCTTTAAGTTTTTCTGTGCTTTTAAAATAGTCTCAATAATTTGATTATATATAGGTGTCTGATAGATAGAAGTTGTTGAAGGGGAAAATGTAGAAATAGTATCTGTATTTTAGGTTATAGTTGTTCATTGTATTTCAGAAATCAGCTTTTATTTGAGGGGGAGTTTTCCTCTCTTTAGTTTCATTTCCTGTTTAATGGTTTGTGGTTGGTTGCACATATGGCTCCATGGTGTATGTATGTATATATATATATATATATATACGTTCTTTCACTAACTAGTAACTGAATTTGTTTCATGGTGTGTGTACTTTTTGGGCGTTCATGAGAAAAAGTGATAGGCTCTTTTGGAGATGCATTTTGGAGCCTATAGCATTTATGGGTAATTATATAATCTAAGTTTACATGCATATATACAAATATAATTAGTTGGAGGTCTCTCACGTGGGGTTTAAGTGCAATGATGATTGAAGTCTCAGACATTTTATTTTTAAATTAGAGTTTTTAGTTTTTCGGTAGGATTTTAAAGTATCTCTTCAAATTTCGGTCTTTTTGGATCGACTTGAGAGTAATCTTTGCCCTGGATTTAATCACATCTCTGCTCCTCATTAAGGATTCTATTTTGTGGAAATAGAATCTGGGTTCGTTTACATATTGAGTATTAGTATTTTGCTACTGTATAAATCAAGAAAGGCTTTATTGGTTTTTCATTTTAATATCCGTTATTATTTTAACTTTTTACATGTCTTATTTTTAAGTCACTTCTTTTTTTAAATTTAAAATGAACTTTGATACTGCGTTTGACATAATTTTGTAGGTTTGATAACAACATAATATTCTTAATTAACAAAAAAGTGAAATGCAAAGACGAAGGTGATTTAGGAGGCATTTTTACTTGTGATTCTGTCTAATATTGGGAAGATTCAAAACATGGGTGGGTATCATAAAAGTCTTTCTATCCCTTTACTTTTTAAGGATACCAAATTCTAGAAGGAATAAAAGATTAACAGATTTTTGTCTGTCCCTTATTATTTCTCTCTCAAGCGTATGAAACTGACTCTTGAACTATATTTAATATTAAGAAGTTTACAAGTAAAATTTTTAAGTCATTATAATATATTTTAATTATCGTATTGACGATTGTAACCCTGCAAATTCTCTTTTGATTAGCTTTTTTTAGGGTATAGCATCTTGGCATATATTTATTGATTACCAAACAATACAACTTTAGCCAAGATATATAAGCTATTCTCGATGCTCCAGCATCACCTGGGAATCCAATTAAATCAGACAATTCTAACCGTTAATTCATTAGATTCTATTAACCATTATATGCAAGGTGGTATAATTTTAGCATCCACAATATAAAAATCATTTTTGCTTTAATAAAAATATTATTTAACTTTTTTTTTATCCAAGGAAAGGTTGATGAGGCCTTCAAGAAAGGAAATAAAAAAGAGTAGAGTGTAATGCAAGAATGACATGCATAAATTTAAGAATGGTTTATAAGGTTGAAATAGGTTCATCGTGTTCTTAGGTTGGTTTTTAAAAATTAAATTTGATATATTTTAAAAATAATTTTAGATTATATTTTGAGTTGTTTCAATCTAAATGTTCAAAATACTCTTTTAAAAGTTTAAATTTTAAAATAAATAAATAAATATTAATAATATTTTTTATTTAATATATAATATTTTACATAATATAATATTATATTTATAACGATATTATTTATTTTAAAAAATATTTTTTAATTTAAGACCTCTTTTATTCTATGATTCAATTATACACAATGCTAAAATTGATATATTATGAAAATAAATTAGATAGATTGAATTTGGTCCTTAATTTATCAAGTCTTGATCAAATTGAATTCAGATTCAAACAAATGAACCTAATATTGACATAAATAAATTATCTCAACTCGTCTCATACTCACTCTTAGAAATAGCCTCACAATTTAGGACATAAAAAGATTATACAAATTTAGGAAGAATTTTATTATTATTATGTTCTTTTCATTTTTTGTTCTTTCTCTCCTTCCTTTTAAAGCTCTATTATTCATCATCATATAGGTATTTATTGTAAAACTCAAATTTGTGATTATTATGCTTTGAGTAAATTATTTGAATCGTTCTTGAAATTTACATTAATTACACTTAATATCCCCTTTATTCTGTAACCTTACACAACAATATCATAATCTATTGTCTTGTATAACATTGGTCTTTCTCCCTTCACTCGCACCCCTTGTGTTTTTTATAAATTATGTTTGATACCCTCTATTAATTTTTTATTTGTTATTAAGTAACAACATTAACTTATGATGTAATAATAACATTAACAATCCAATGACTTGACATGATATCAAAGAATTTGACAAAACAATCTTGTATTAATTTTTTTTTGGATAAAATGTATTTTTCATAACTTATTAATTTGTTTAACGTCATTAATTGTTCTAAAAAAATAAAAAAATATAGTTAACAAAAAAAAATACACATGATTGGACGTTTGACTCCTTGATGAGGTGACAGATCATGACTGTCAATGTTACTATTACATAATCAATTAATTGTATTACTTGATAATAGAGAATAAAATAAAAAATAATAGAGAAGTATTACACATAATTTGCAAAAAATACATGGGGTAAGAGTAAAGGAGGAAGAGTCCCTCGGTATTATGTAAGATAACAAATTAATTAAAATATTTTTTTATAAGGTTACACAATAAATGGTTATGAAGTATAATTAGTATAAATCTAAAAAAAAAATTAATGTAATTTATTCTTATTTTTTTAACTATTTTGATTTGATTCATTATTTCAATTTCTTTCTCTTTCTCCTTATTAACAAATAAGAATGAGTTTTAGCATAATTTTATTTTTAAATCTTAACGTCTCTAATTTAAATTATATGTGGTTTAAGTTTTTTTATATTTTAAAATTTATCAAATTTAATCGCTCGTTAATTTCTTTGACCTAAAATTTTCAAAATATTATTTGAATAGATTAAATTGAATTCTACCTCATAAAATAAAACATCAAATTTTGCCTAGGAAAAAAAAAAATCTTCTTCAAATCTTAATTTCACATCTTATACAATTCTTCGACTTTTATCAAAATTTCCATTAAATTTCTTCTAAAATTTTAAAACTATTTCATAGCCTAATCTCATCATAAATCCTCAAATATTTTAATAAAAATATAGTTTAGGAGTTTTAAATAAAAATTCACAAGACCGAGTTTACTTAATTTTAAAAATAAAAAAACCTAATTCAATTTTAAAAAAAAACTTAAAAAACCAAAATCATACACAATTAATACCAAAAGACTAAAAATACAATTTTTTTTTCTATATATAACATTTATTATATGATTAACTGGTTGCTGACAAAAAGTTTTACATCATTTTTCTTTTATCCTTTGTCTGGTTCTTTCTTTCTTTCTTCTTTTATACATAATAGCTACAATAAGATTTCAATCCTAGACTAGACTTTGTGTGAACTATCTCAATTTTCTTCATCAGCGCTTTCATTACTTTTGAATTGATTGAAAGAAAACAGAAATCATTGACAAAATCAAATATTTCATATTGACCATTCTGTATTTGCTGATCAAGTAGAAATATTTCAGTGTCCTATGGCTTTTTATTCTAAATTGAATTGATCCTGACTTGTTTAGACCATAATAAGTAGATTTCTTGTCCCCATTTGGTTAATTTGTTCATTAACATCAAACTTTTCCCTTTCCAAAAAATACGATTCACATTTCACAGTATGCTTCAACTCACATTGTGTAATATAACTAGCTATGATTAGCATGTTTATATTCAAATGAAGTCAATGAAGGTGAGTTGGAAGAGACTAGGATTGTCCAATGCCTAATATGAATAGAGGTGGACTTTCCAAGCCTAAACCTATATTAGTCTTTTACTTAACAGTTTAAAGGATATTTGGGAAACAAATAAACGCATGTGTGTTTAGTGAAAATATGAATAAAAGTTTACATGGTTAGTAAAAGAAATTAAAAAGAAAGAAAGTAGAAAAAATAGATTAAAAAATGAGATAAATTTTTAATTGTTTGATTAAAAAAAGAAACTAAAAAGAAAGACAAAAAAATTTCTCTTTTCTTAAATGATTGAGATAAAAGTGAAAGAAAAGAAAGATGTATATAAAATGACATAAATACTCATCAATAAAAATAAGGTGTAATAAAAAAACATAAAATATTAAGAAAGTATCTTTGTTAATATTATATTATTACTTTAATAATACTAAATAAATTTAAAAGTTGCATTCTTTTAAAAAATTAAACATCTAAAAATATTTTTATTAACATTAATAAAAAAATTTATTATGTTTAAATTATTTTTAAATAAATGTTTCAAAACCTAAATTCATTATTTAAACCGATTTTTAATTAACCCAAATTTATATAATTTTTAATTATTTATTTATGATCATGGCATTCGTATAGAGTAATTATTAATTTTGTTAAAGACTAATCTTTTTTTATAAATTTAATTAACTATTTTTAACTAACATATTATTTCTCAATGATATTTTTTCTTTTTTTATAAAACTTTACTTAAAAAAAAAAAAAACTAAATCCTATTTCATTTGCATCAATCACATGTTATGTTGACTTGTAATTTCTAATATAAGTACGCAGGTATGCGTGCCCCATCCTTCAATTAATGTGTATGTTATACGTAAACTGTAAATTGTACTTAATTTGAAGTACAAAGTGAAGTTATATATTTACACAAGTACAAGGGAAGATCACAACTACTTTTGTGAATGGATGCTGATGCGCGCAAGTTCAGCCATGGAAAACTTTTTTTTTTTTTTTAAGTTATATAAGTCAATGTAATTGTGTTTTTCTAGAACAATTTTATGCTATTTTTCTCTTTCTTTCTTCTTTTTTACTTTCAATTTTGACATAAATACTTTTTGTATGAAACTTACCACTTAACACTATTTCCTTTAAAAAAAAAAAAGACAGTATAGATGGATTAACTTAATACAATTCAACTCAACTCATAGTTTTCAATATGTTGAAAAATAAATTAAATTAGATTAAGTTAATTTTTATATTAGATAAAAAAATTTAACTAACCTAACTCGTGAAGAGTTATAAATTAGGTTGAGTTAGTTTGTCAATCCATTTTTAATTTAAAAAATATAAAAACATTTAATAATTTTATTTATCTTAATTTTTTAAAATTCATTAATCAAATATAATTAAAAATGAAGAATGTTATAAAATTAGTAAATTAAGAAAATATTTAAAAAATAATCATAAAAAGTATAAATGTTAAATGTAATTTTTAAAAAAATATATAATTTTTTTGTTTTTGTAAAATAAAATATTTTTTAATTCTTATTAAAATATTTTTATTTATTTTAATTTCTTTAAATTTTATAATTTTTAATTTTAATCTTTATTATCAAATAATAATGTTAATTAAGAGTATAATAATAATATTGACATCTAATATCTTATCATATCATTAAGATATATGATGATATGATAATCACGTATAATTTTTTGAATAAATTATATTTTAAATTCTTTAATATGTTCAAAATAATTTATAGCATTATATTAATTGATAAAAAATTAAAAAAATAATTTATCAAAATAAAATACATGCAAATACCTTATTAATTAGATTATTTATATGATATATTATTAGTTAATATTATTATTTAATAATAAAAATTAAAATAAAAAATTAAGATAGTTTATAAGAACTAAAACACTATTTAAAAAATAAAATAAAATTTAAAAAATTAAATAAATCAATCCAATTCAACTTATATTAAATTAACATGTTAAACAAGTTAAATTATATAAATTAAAATGTATAACTGGATTCAATCCGTTTGAGTGAGTTATGGAATTGATTTATTATATCAAACCCATGTAAACATTAACACTCTTGTCTTTTTCCCTTTTTACATATATAACCAAAGGATGTTTCTTTCTTTCTTTTTATTCTTTCTTATCTTTTCAATTCTTTGTCCTAAAGGAATCCTTGTAGTCCTAGACTCATAAGCCAGTTTACTGCCCAATATAACAACTAATCTTTTAAACTCATATCCAATAATTAATTGTGCATATGTAAATTCAAGTTGGGACTCCTTCTCTCATTACTCATTTTATTATTTCTTTCTTTTTTTAACTTTTTTTTTTTTAGAAAACAGTTTTCCTCAAAAATCTTTAAAAACTGAACCAGCCCATAGAAGATCATATCCGAGACGACTCACGAACACAACGCAACACAGTGAAATAATGGTCGTAAACTAGTTGTATTTCTATTTTGATGCCAATTAAACACAAAATGAAGATAATTAGAAATTTTGTATTTTGATTGGATGCAAGAGGAGAGAAAATAGAAGAAACAGATGTTTTTTATTATTTGAATGAAGAGGGGAAAAAGAAAATTGATTTTTTATATGATTGAAAAATAAAGTGAGATTAAAATAATTATATTAAATATTTTTTATATCTTTTTAATATAAGGATAAATGAGTAAATTTTTACTCAAAACAAAAATCTCTCTCTATTTTCTTTACCCATGCAAAAAAAAAAAAAACGAGTTATACTTTTTTTTTTTTGTATTTTCTCTTCCCAATTAAAAAAAACATATTTTCTTTTCACTTATTTTTACTTCCAACAAAACAAAAGCTAAAGCAATAAGACAAATATTAATAAGTTATTCATCCGAGCAGTGATGAATTTCAATCCTTGAGTAAGTACTTAAAAATTTAAATCCTGATTTTTGTATGCTAAGAAAAGTTGATTGAAAGAGGATAATTAACTAACCTTTGAGAGCTTGAAAATCCCCTAAAGGGGAAAAACATTTATAAAAGTAGAATAATGATGCGTTTTTTTTTATAAAAAAAAAATGGAGAAGAAGATAAGCAAAAGAGAAAAAAGAATGAAAAAAATTCATAAAACTCCACATGGTTATGAATAATGAATGACACTATAGAAGTGGTTAAGTAGTATTTATCCTTTAAAGAAAGATGGAGTTGTGTTGGTGAGGGTGTGGTTATCAAGTGGTATAAGTACAGACAGGTGCATGAAGGTGTCCAAACATGCATGTGACAGGTCAGGTGGCTGAGACAAACTTTGGATTTCATTTCATTTTTTACAATCAAGCCAGGGGACTAATTTGCTGCACATTTCACCTCTCTCTCTCTCTTTTTAATTTATTCCAAAAGTCAAAACCACCTTTTGGAAGAATGCAGAACTGGATATTTTTAGATTGGTATGCAAGAAATTCCAAGAAAAAAAAAACACAATCAGAGAATGAAGAAACTCATTTCCAAGAACTTTCCTTAGATTGGTATTGGTAAAACGTAGGAAGAAAAAAGAAAATTAACAGTGAGACGAATGCGAAAATTATGTTTGGTTTAGTTTGAACATGGAGAAATAATTGTTTTTTTTTTCAGAATTTGACCAAAATATGTAAATTTTTTTTTTCAAAACAGAGTAATCAATTGTGTAATTAGAAAGACCAAAGAAAACTTATGTAGTCATGGTATTCGTAACTTTTTTTTTATTTGACCTCTCGTTTTTCGCGGATGATAATGTTTCAATCCAAATTATGTTGAATATAATCATTTTTTTACAGATGTTGAATATAATCATAATCACATCAATTTATTGAGAATAAAGATTTTATGATCGATCCCCTTTCACCAATCAATTTCAGCTTAAAGTTAAATTTAATAAATTTAAATTTTAGAAGTTAGACCTAGTATATTTCGGACATAAATTTCAGTTATATATTGAGTTGTCTTAATTTGATTTAATTAATGTCTTATACTCTTGTTAACTTTATATTTTAAAATAATTATGTATTAATAATAATAAAAAATTATATAATAAATAACATGTTTTATAAAATGTTGACTTAAATTTATTTTTCGTCATGTAATTTTAGGTTTGTGCAATTTTTCTTTAAAACACTTTTTATTACATATTTAATTTTTTATATTTTTAAAATTTAGTAATCCTGATTTATTTTTAGTTTATCATTAATTTTTAATAAAAATTATTAACATGACATCTAAGTGATGATGTAGGAACTAGATGATACATCAATAATTTTTGTTAAAAAATTAACAACAAGCTAAAAATGTATCAAAATTATTAAATTTTCAAAATGTGAGAACCATACATACAATAAAAAAATTTAAAGACCAAAGTTCTACAATCATAAATTAGACAGATAAAAAAAATTTAAATTTTATATTTCTATTATTTGTTTTGAAATATATTCTATAAAATATATATTAATTTTAATTTTATACTTTTTCAATTATATAATTAATTATATATAATATTAAAATTAATATATTATTTTGACAAATTAAGTTGAGTTAATCCAATGTTGTATATTCCCAACTTTTAATTGAGTTGAATTTAAATTCATGTAAAATGACCTTAATATAAAAATTTGAACTAGGTAAGAATAAAATAAAATATATCCTGTAAACAATATCTAAGATAATAATTTATGACAATTTTTTATTAAAAATATTTATTTTATTTAAAACAAAATTAAATTTATGTTTTAATTTATATTTATTCAACACAAGCAAAGAAATCAATAATTTAACTATTTATTTAATTAAAAACAATATATTTTATAATTTAAGTGTTTGTAATATTGACTAATAATTTTAAAATTTTTATTTATTAAATTTCATTACTTTTATGTATTGTTTTATATAAAGTAGAAATATTTTTATATCAAAATATTATTTTCTTTCTTTACATTTTTCAAACCAACCAAATAAGTAGTAAACAAAATCCTTAAATTTCTTTTATTTTTATTTTATCCATTTATCTTAAAAGTATACCCATTTTTTTCTTCTAACTTACTTATTATCCTACTTATTTTATCTAAACCTCTTTACACATCCTATTTTCTTAAGATAAATTTATCTACTTATTCACTGGACATAATATTATAAGATATAAAAATCATTTAATATAATTATATTTTATTGTCTTTAATTTTTTAATGAAATAAAAAGAATTTTTTTAAAAAAATAATAAAATAAAGAATTTTTTTTCTTTCTCTATTTTTTTCCTATTTTATATTTTTTTTTCTCATTTTTTCATTATATTCAAACAAACGTTAATAATGTATTTTAGATTCACATTTTATCTTTTAATAAAATGTAGCTGATGTGAAAATGATAAATATTTTGTTGATTAAATTGTTACAAGTGTTGAGTAAAGTAGGTTGCCTATTCTTAATAAAAAAATTATTTTAAAAAATCTTAATAAAAATTACCATGCAAACAAATTATTGTTCTAATTTTAACTTTTGTAATGGTTTTTCTCTTTATAAGTTTTCAGTTTAGTAAGTGAATCCGCATAAAATAAATATAAATAAAAATAATTTTACTTGAGTTTATATAAATGTATTTTAAGATTTTAACACGTGGTTGGTCTATATTAATCAACTTCTAACACCTACTATTTGTATGTGACTAATAATTTTGTGATTCGAAGTATTTTTAACAATATGAACTTAATGAATTTTACATGACAACAAAATTAGTTATTTCTCATGTTATAAAAGAACATTTCATCAAAAATATTAAATATATCCCCTTTTTTCTTGATAATTGACATAAAAGATTTTTAGTGACTTAAGTATCATTAAATATTAGACTCTTTTTACGAATACTGTTATAACATTCAAATTAAGAGTGGATAAACGAATGCACTCGTTTAGGTTTATCTGTTTAGTTTGCAATTTAAATAAATTTCATTTTTAGTTATCCGCACCAACTTCGTATAACTTGCGACTCATATTAAGTTTTTTAAATAATATTAAAATTTAAACAAAATATGAAATATTTTTTTAATAATTTTTTTTTAATTGTCTTACTACGTTCCTAACATATTTAAATAAAATATGAACAATATAATCAACTATATAAATTGATGATCAACTTTTTATTTCTTTCTTTTTTTTAACATTTCATTAAAAAACTCATGGGTAAGCCCATTTAGTTCGCAGATTAAATGAGCTTCAAAAAATTCGTGGTTAAGTCTATTTAGTTCGCAGATTAAACGAGTTTCAAATTTTAAAATTCATACCCGTGCGAGTTATGAACTACACGGGAGGACCCACAGACTTTTACGTCTTTACCAAACTCTAATTCAAATAAAGATATTAGAGGATTGAAGAATACAAATAAAAAGATTGCGAGGATCAAGACTTGGTAAGAACGATAAATTTTTTAAATTATTATAACACATTAAACTAAAACAAGCTCTTTCAATTAATAAATTTTATATATTTAAAGAAGGACATACTTTTATTACAGCAAACCACATTAAAATATATAATTATGTGTTGTTAAACTTTTAAAAAAATATTATTAATTAATTATAAATAATGACTTAGCTTTCATAATATCATCCTCAATTTATAAAGTTATTTTTCTTTTTGACATGGAATTTAAGTTTCACAAACAGTAAAAACGTGATGTTAATAAAATTTAAATTCATTAAAAAAGTTTTTTTTTTTCGAATGCATTTAGACTTTAGATCTACCTTGGAATTTCTTGACAATAACGTGGAAGAGGAAGGTAATTAATTATTGGCAATCATGAATAAATAAATAGTTAAATTATTCTTAATTTTTTTATATTAAATACATTAATTTAGATATAGATTATTATTTAAGTTTTTAAATATGAATTATTATAGTTATATAGATAAAAAAAAATTTTGTCTGGATGACATATATGTTTTATAAGAGATAATTCTACTCAAAATTTTGTAGGATTGTTGTGAATGACAAATTCTCCCTTCAAATATATAATGCAACTATATATCCAAAAGTTAAATTCAGGATTATCAGTTAAGTTAAAACAATTTCAATAGAATCAATGACTAATTTAATAATAATAAATATTAACAATTTAATCTTTAATATCATAATTTTTTACGGATTAAATTTACATCATTTTTAATGTCATTGAATTTGTACATGCTTGAATAAAGTATTTGCAAATTTGATTGTTTAAATTTGATTTTGAAGAGTTAGATAAAATTATTATAGACATTAATTTTTTCTAACTATTTTAATATAATTATATATTTAAAATTACTAATTAAACTTAAATAATTCAGTCACACTTAGTACACACATTTTGTGATAATTTGTTTTAAATCAAATATAAATGAAAAGTAAAGTAATTTATATTTTAAAATTTTATTTTTAAAATAAAATTATAATAATTAAATTTAAAATGAAATTTAAAAGAAAAGTTATTTTTCAATTTTAGTTTAACATATTCTTAAAAGTAAAACTATGTTTAATTTTCCATGTTAACCTCTTAATATTTGAAATTTTTATTAAACTCTAATTAATGTAAGTTGAGTTGATGAATGGACTTTATTGTTTTAATTTAAATGACTTAATTCTGAAACTTTATTTGAGAATAATAAAATTTCTCATACCTTGAATTATCACGAAGTAATAATTAAATACTGGAATCAATTTAGTGGTGAGGATGAAAGTAGATGTATGAAAAGTTGAATGGATCCTGTGTCATTATTATATAAAAAAAGTCATGCAGTAATAATTCATGTTTAGGTTAAGTGCATATTTGGATGAATATTTATAAAATTAAATTTGAATAAAATTGATTTTAGTTAAATTTAATTTTAAATTGATCTAATTTATATTTATATATTTTTATTTTAAAAATAAATTAATAATAAAATTTAGTATAATTTTTTTTATGTAATATAAAAAATTATTTTCATCCAAAATCGATTTAAATTAAAAAATAGTTTATAAATATAAAGCCAAACACATAAATTTTATCTAAAATCTGTTAACTGACCATTAATATATTTTTATAATATTTAATCTTAA
>JAMLFT010004766.1:0-18864 GCA_026544285.1 Pachyrhizus erosus | reverse complement strand
ATTCATTAAATTAGATATTATAAATATTTTTGAAATATAAAAAAAGATTTAATAAAAATAGAATTTTAATTAATTGAAAAATATTTTTGAGATAATATAATTAAATGAGGTAAAAATAATTAAAATTTATTTATATATGTGTCCATTGACTTTGTTTTTTTATTAAGTATGAAGTAGTGTTTTTTATCTTCTTCTAATGAAGGTAACTTACGAATTTTAAAAGTCTAAAATTTAGAATGAGTTTGAAATAGAGTTAAGTATATGTGGTTATACTTGCGGGTTGACTGTATAACTTGTAGCTCATGCAAGTTATAGACTTCTTATTTTGTAGTCCATTTGAAACGTGGGCTATTTAGTCCACTTTGTTTAACTTATGGGTTAAATGGGTAAACTCGCAGTTTTTGTGGGTTGACCTGTAGTTTTTTACTAGATTTTTTTACTTGTATTTGACGCTTGAAAAAGAAAAATTAGTATTGTTGAGTGTGAGACTGAGAGAAAGTCCTTCGCGACCCACCATTGCCTTATTTGCAAACTCACGACCGCCTCACTCGCAACCCGTCGTCATCTTGCTTACGATCTATCGCCACCTCCCTCGTGACCCAACACAGCCTCACTTGTGACCCGATGCCACCTTGCTCACGACTCCTTGCTGCCTTGCTCACGACTCATGGTTGCCTTGCTTATGACTTGTCGCTACCTTGCTCACGACTTCAATACTATATATGGTAAATTCAATTTTAATATATATTATTATTTTCTATTAGATTTTTAATATATATTATTATTAGAAGGTTGTTCAATTTTTAGATGTTAAGTTATGATTGATTGATAGATAGAAGGTTATTCAGTTTTAATTAAGTTGCACATGTAAATTGATTCACTTGGTATAATAATTTGTAACATAATTGTTTGTTTGAAGAATTAACTATTAAATCCTGTTTTGGTTGGTCCTTTTGGTTAAATGTTTCAATTTTGTTGAAAATGAAATTATTTAATGATTCATTGAATGAAAGTGTTGATATGGTGGATGAAAATGAAATGCAAACTCAAAAAAATCAAGATGCACCAGATGAGCTTGAGTCCAAAAAATTAAAAAAATAAGTCTAGAGGACTTTCATCTTCTATATGGAATTACTTTGATAAACTGCTTAACGATAGAGCTTTATGCAAGGCTTATAGAAAAGATTTAGCAAGATGTGGAAACAGGAATGACACTTCAAGTTTAATACGTTACATTGATGGTATTAAGAAGATTCTAAAAGGGATTGATGAAAGTGAGGTTAGTAAGCTTATGCTTGATCATGTTGGAAAATTAAAAGCTAGAAAAATTGATCAAAAAGTGGTGAATGTCATGATAGGCATGATGATAATAAACATGACCTTCTATACAATTTTGTTGAATATAGGAGGTCTAAACAATTGGTTAAATACTTAAATCCTAATACTAAGATATCTTCTAACCATGCTTTCATTATATATGTGACTAATATATATAACATTGAAAAGAAAAAATTGAAATATGTGTTATCCAAAGGTCCTAGTAGAATATCTTTGACATTTGAATTATGTACTTGTACTACAGAGGGTTATGTTTCAATAACAACACATTGTTGATGAAAATTAAAAGTTTAATAGCAAAATTCTTAATTTTTTTCATTTACCTCTTCCACATTTTGGTGTTGAATGGACTAAAACAATATATGAATTTTTGGAATAATGGGAGATTGAGCAGAGAATTTTTTTTAAACTTTGGATAATGCATCAACAAATGGTTGAATATAAAAGATATTAAAAGAAAGAATTTTGAATAATAATAATGGTTTGCTATATGGTGGGAAATTTTTTGATATATGATGTTATGTTTACATCTTAAATCTTATTGTTCAAGAAGGCTTGAAGGTTGCAAAACATGCTTTAGAGAAAATTAGAGAATGCATAAAGTATGTTAGATAGTCGGATGCAAAAATGAATATTTTTAAAGCTTGTGTTATTAAAGTGGGTAATGTTGATACAAAAATTGGTTTTCATATGGATGTCCCTGCTAGGTGAAATTCCACCTTTTTAATGCTTGAAAGTGCACTTGCATACAAATGTGCTTTTAATGCTCTTGCTTTTGAAGATGAACACTATTTGGCTTGTCCTATTAATGAGGAATGATCTAGATGTGGGAAAATGTGTGAATTTTTGCATTCATTTTATTTTATCACAAAGATGGTGTTTGGTTTCTCTTATCCAACATCTAACATATACTTTAAACAAGTGTGACAAATTAAATATTGGTTGATACAAAATAGTAGACATAAAAATGGAACAATTAGGGAAATGATTGAGTGAAGTTTGACAAATATCGGAGTGAATATAGTGATGTTCTTGCACTTGGAACCATTATTTATCCTTGTTATAAGTTGTAATTTTGGAAGTTTTGTTATTCAAAAATTGGTCTTGATTCAATATATTGCCAAGCAAAATTGCAAATTGTGAAACATAAGTTATATCTCTCTTTCATAAGTATTTGAAGATATCTAAGAGACAAGCAACTACAGAAGGGCAACAAGAGTCTCAAGTTGTTGCCACATTAACAAAAGGAAAGTCATTAGCATCACATTCACAATGTGCATTTGTCAATATAAGTTTATTTACATGTTTAATTATTTAGTTATGTTATTTTTTAATTTGTTACAATGATTTTTTGTGTAAATAATGTAGGAGTTTATCTAATTTGAGAATAATAATTTGTCACAAGATGAAAGTTATGACGCCCTTTTTCACTTATTTATTTTATTGAATTTTATAATTTCAAAACGGATTTTTATTGAATTAATTTAGAGAGACAAATTTTTAAAAATACTAGTCATCAAGGAGTTACAATTTAAGATCATCTAGTCATCACCACATCATCCATGCATTATTTAACTAACATTGAAAAATCAATTTGATATATTTATAAAGTTAAAGAGTACAACTATATATGATACATCTCAAAATATAAATTGTATTCAAAATTTCTATATTTATCCAACTCATGGGATAAATTGATCAACTAGATATTACTGTAATTTGTAAGTTGTTAGCTTCATAGGGGTTTTCTTCCTCAAAACTCTCCTTTTCCCTTTCTAAGCTGTTAGCCTCGTTGGCAGCGGGGTCGACTGGTGAGTTTGGATTTGTTAGAGGTTAGAAGCGTTGTGGAGTGTAACCCCCTTTCTCATTTATTTTAATTTAAGAAAATCTTTCCAAGTATTTTCATTTTCGATTGATTAGAATGAATTTTTAGAGTTAGATTTGTCAGGGTTACAATTTGAGAGAATCCTAAACATTATTATAACATTCATGCACTTTATATTTTGAATATTAATACTTATTATAACATATATTAAACGATTCAGTACAACTGTAAGTAGTACATGTCCAAAATATTTGCTTAGTATTTAGTACATTTAAAACCAGAGGTACCAGTTTGAGGAAATCAACAACATCTACTTTCCCTAAAGAATTCTTAGCCAAAACACTCATACAGATCCCCTTTGTAGCATCTTGTTTTTAATATAATCAAATTATATTTTTGAAAAATAACTTTTAGTTAGAAATTTACTTTTACTATTTAAATATTTTAGTTTAGTGCAATTAAAGTTTAGAATTTTAAATTTTCTTATAAATATTATCTAAGAGATAATATGAAAAGAGAAATTAGTTAGTCAAGTTGAAATATTTGAGAAAAATAAATTTAAATAATAAATACAACTAAATAGATTTATCAAAATAAATAAATATTTTGATGAAGGAAAATATAAGAATAGGAAAGAAAAAATATAAAGGAATTTATAGAAATTTTAGAAATTAAAATAATACCTTCAAAATTTAAAAGTAAAATAAACGAAAATAGAAAAAGAAAGAAAATAAGAAAAATCTTGGTTGAGATTAGAACCCAAGACTTGGAAGGAGAAGTAAAATGCATTAACCAGCTAGGTTGGGACATATTCGAAGGATTGAACGTGTGGGTTAGGAGAGTTTAGAGGGAGCAGGGGTTGCCATTTGACCGCTAGGCCCATTGCTGAAAACTTAAGAAAATTAAAACTACTTAAGCTTACCTCCAAGACAACCGAAACCGCCATTGAAGCTGCTCACTTAGCTTCAACCTCGAGCCCCTCATCCCTACAAAAGTGTCGTCTTGCAATATCAAGTGTTATTATCTAGCTAGAAACCTTTGCCCATACCCTGCAAACTTAACAAGCAAGAAACTGGGGCAAAACCATTCTATAAATAGGGAATCCAACATAGAAAATTGGAGTCACACAGAAGATATTTGAACTTGAATTCTTCATCCAAATTGATTTCATTCCTTCTCTTTCTTTCAGAGACTCATTTGGAATTTACTTAGCTACCTTTGCCATTAAGAACCAAAAGGAATAGAAGGCCAAACAATGATTTTATTGTGTCGTCGGAGCCCACCAGAGTTGTCATAAAAAAAGTTTAGTAGAGGTATGAGTCGTTTGTTCTTTGATTTTTCTTTAGGTTTCATTCCTGAAGTTATCTAGTTCATTTCCATACTCTTAATTAAACAAAAACATCATGAAACATGTGAATTCGAATTTTCAATTTTCCTTGGCTGCTATAGTTATCAAACTTGTCTTCTCTTTGGTCTGGTTCAATTAGATACTTATTTAGATTAGTAGAAACTTTCTTTGACATATAATCTAAATCTTGATTTGTTGCAATATTGGAAGGAGAATCAAATTAAGTTTTTAGATCTTGCATTAATGGCAAGTGACATTTTAAGTATCTAAATTACGACAGTAACATCTAAATTAACTTTTAGTATGAATTCTCATATTCTCAATAAATATTAAAGTTGTCTCCTTCCAAAAAAATGTGCAAGCTATGATATGTACAAAAAATTGGTCGCTAGGATTTGAAGTAGAAGATATAAAAAATATTATCTTGAATTTTATTTTATCTTTGAAGTTTAAAATAAACCTTCTAGACTCTAATGTATTGTGATTTAGTGATGAGTTGTAGATGGAATGGATAACTCTTTTGAGGTTAGAAAAATGGAAGAAGCAAATATATCAAAGATGGAGTCAAACATAATCAATGAAGAAGATTGATGTTTTGATGTGATATAATTAAAAACTTGTATTGACATATATGACTTTAGACTTTATATGCTTTTGAATTTAAGTACTTTATATGGTTGTATTGCTAATTTTTTTATTTAAATCTACATTGAAACAATTAAAAATTTGTTTTGATTAGAAAAATACTTTATATTTAGCTTAAGTTTGATTTTTTTAAAAATATTTTGTTTATTTAATGTGGGTTGCGAGCTTATCTGTTTACCTACAGATTAAACAGGACAGTAGCAAGTTGTATAAAATAAAGTCCATTTAAATTATGAGTTTAACAAACAAGATAAATAAATATGAACATAAATGATTATCTGTATACTTAGCTCTAGTTTGAAATGAGATGAGACAATGGAGAAGTCCATGTTGTCTCCAAAAGAGGACAAAAAAATAGGAATTATTTGGGCCTTTGGGATCTCTACAAAGCTTCACACTCATCACAGTATCACACAATTTTTGTAAAAAAATAAGTCTTTCTTTGATTTTTCTATTTTTTATTTTTATTTTTAAAAAACAGAAAATAAGATTGAAAATGTGTTTAGTTAATATGTAAAAAATAATTTTTTTGAAAATGTTTCTCTGAAAATAGAAAATGAAAAAAATGTTACTTTTTGATAAAAATACAGTGACATATTAGCGATAATTGTTGAAATATTATATTGCTTTAACAAATAATATCTTTTCATATTAACAACTTTTATCTCTAAGTCATGTTCTCCCTCCACCTCCCTCCATTATTAGAAATTTTGTTAGCAAAGTATTGTTTTTATTGGATATTAAAGAATAAAAGAGTTGAAACTATCATATTTAAATCTTATATTTTATGAAAATTTAAGAGTAAAGAATTAAAAAAAAAAGTTAAAACAAACACATTTCTAATTTTTGAAAACTTGAAAATGAGATATTTTTTTAGAAAATCAAAATAGAAAATGAAAATAAAAATTGTTTTCTGAAATAAGAATATAACGAAGAGATTCAAATAAAATGAAATCAAAATCAGAGTGGATAATTAGTTGCATTGTAAAAAGAATGCCCTGTATGTACTAGAATTACACGTGCCTATATTTAGCATCCAATATTACCTTTTATCTAAGTTCTGCCGAATCCAATATAAGTGCTCACTTTGTTTGTAAAACCAAAATACATTGAATAACTATCAATATGGGGAAACATTGTACTATGTCCTTCTCAAAATAAGTATAATTTTAGTTTTTTAAAATATTTCAAAATAATAGATTTTTTTTTTTAATAAGATATTAAATTATTTATTTCAATTTTATTCTTAAATAAATATTATTATCTTAAAAATTTTAAAATACATTTATTAAAATTTTCAAAAATATTTTAATAAAAATATCTTATAATAAATATTATTTTTGAAAAATATTTATTTTTCTTAATTTGTGTAAAAAAAATTTAAACACTCGTCGTTTTAGAATAAAGGAGTATTAGGTTAATATCTAAAGAAAAAATATATTTGGCAAGTATAAATGACAATTGAAAAAATATGACAAATATTACCTTTTATCTTTAAATATATTTTAAGATAATTTTAATCATAATTTATTAATGTAATTTTCTTAAAAAAAAAGTAGATCTATGTTAATAAATTCTATAAATAAAAGTATTTTTTGTCATTTACAAAAAAAAAAAAAAACAAAAACAATTCCTTCCCTTTCTCTTCCATCCAAATTTGGATAGAACATAAAATAAAGCAAGAACCATGATGAAGGCTTCCATCCTTTTTTTTGTCCATCTTTATTATGTACTCCATTATCTTATCCACAAAGCAAAACCAGTAGTATTTGAAACCTTCACACCTGACCAAATTATCTTATTCACAATTGTATGTGATTTTTTCTTTTTTTAAAACAAGTGTATATGATCCTAATTACCATAAGATTATATATTAGACAGTAAGATTTAGAAGGAAAAGGGATTATTTATTTCATTTTATTTTTGAAATAAGAATATAATATAATACTTATAAAAAAAAGATCAAAACATTAAGATTATGTTAATTTGTTATTTTAATTTTAATTTTAAAAAAAGATCTAATTAGTAAATATTTCTTAAAAATAAAAAATTTACCTTTTCATTCCCTTCAAAATATCACTTTTAAACATATCCTAAATAAAAATTAATATTACATAAAGAAAAGGTTACAAACTCTCATTTATCATAAATAAACTTTTGGCTACATTAAAAAAACTTGTAGCATGATGTGTACTGCTATGAGATGTATACTGCTATGTTCAGTGTATGCTATGCGCTTTCATCTAAAGGTCTTGACAATTAGAGGTCAAATATTCTAAAACGATATTCGTTATGTGTTTCTCAGTGAGTGCTATTTCCATTCCCCCCCACCACCCTATATTTGCTAATTTATATATTTTTTTTAATTTTCAAACATTTCTACTATCCAATCCGAACCTCCGTTCAGTTTGGGTTATGAACAAAAATATAGTAAAATTGAATCAACTCATACCGATAGAAGTTAATTGGTTTAAACTGAAAATAATTTCGTAACTCAAACCAAACTGACTCGTGATGACTCCTAATGTGTAGTATATTAATATAATTTGAATTTTTTATGTTAAAATATATTTTATAAATTAATATTAAATAAGAAAATAATCAATTTTCATATAATTTTAGGTACTAAATTTTATACTCTTTTGTTTCATTATGATTATCATTCTTTTTTTTTTTTACACATATTAAGAAAATTTATTTAATAGATAAAAATATAATTTGATTAAATTAATTTTCGTCCCAATTGATTTGGTTGAATATGATATAAAACAATAATAATATTACAATAAATATATTAAGGGTATAAATGAAAAAAAATTAATATTATATTAAAACATTAAAATAATAATTATTTTAGGACAATTTTTTTTACATAAAAATTATAATAGAACATAGAGAATAATAATTATTTTATGTTTAACAATAAATTTTTACTATAAATTTTTTATATTGTAAAGCCGTGCATTTAATAAATAAACATTGCATTTTAGTGAAAATTAAATAAACATATAATATTTAATTAATAAGTTTAATCAATATTTGATCCACGTCAACAAGTAATTTAAAATTATACATTAGCACTTAATAGTAATAGAGTCTAAACTAAAATAAAAATATTATAAAACTGTTTCTAAAAATCATTTGAAAAAACTTACAAGAACTAAATAAAAAAAGAGAAATAAAGAAACTAAACCTATAAAAGATGAGGATAAATGTAACGTAGAGAGAGGTTGAAAAATAAACACTTCACAAAGTCTCTTGAATTCCTACACTTTCCCTTAGGAAAAAAGGGTGAGGATATGATTGGGTAGCTCTTATTATAACCAAGTCACGTATCTATTACATTCTAATGTATATTACTTTTAGATCAGTGATGGGTTTCTTCTCCCCTACCTTGCGGGTTTAGTTTTTGGAGAATGTTGATCTAACCCAAAATGAATTTCCTTTCTAACTTCAAACTCCAAGGAATGCAAAAATGGTGATCTAGCTTTTGTTTGTGGTACTTGCATTCTTCCTTGTGATATGTTTTGTCTTCCCTAAAATTATTTACTATGGCCACAAATGATAGGTCAAAATTCTGGTTTCATACAGTTGAAGTAGATAAAAACGAAAAGAAATGAACATCTGTAGTTATGGACAGTAAAAAGAAAGTTTTTTAAGGATGTGTTAATGTTGGTCAAGGATATAGTAATAATTTTGGTCGGAAACATTAAGTCTGCATGAGAAATTTGGGAGAGTAAGAAAGAATGTCTGATGTGAGCGCTCTCACAGATTCCTTCAGAAGAAGGCTGTGGTTCCAATTTAGTGTTTTTGTGAAGTTGCAACAAAAACAAAAACAACTTTGAAGGAAGGAATGAGTTTCCAGTATACAGAGGTTCTTTTATTAACTCAGCACATACATTTAAAGACTTAAAAACGAACCACTAGGATCATGTCCTATAAATTAGGCCATAATCACACACATAAAAATAACATTGATAACCACTTGAAACTTGGAAGCTGCCTTTGAAAATGGTCAAAACAGAAAAATAAAGCATTATGCCAAAATGGAAGTAGTTCTAAACACAATGGCTAATAAATTTCAACAAATAACTCGACGAAAACATATTGAACTACTTCAGGGGAAAACAAACCAAGCCTACTGATTTTGTATTCTGCAAAGGAATACTGATTTATCTGAATCACTTTAAAATGACACAATTATGATAACAAAACCAGAGTTTTGAATCTGTATCAACGAAAAGTGAGATATATGCACAAGCATCATTATGGCTACCACAACATAATAGCTAATAAGCTTGCAAGAATGCATGAAAATACCCCAAATAGTAGCCATAAATTGAAATACATTGAGGTGCGAGATTTGAGTTCCATTAAGCCACGTTTGTCATTATGAACGGGTGCAGTGGCACCTGCAGTACATGCCCTTGATTTAGAATCATGCCTATGATAAGGGAGTCAGAGAATCAAACCATGTTTAACAATTCAATCACCTTCTGCTATATTAGTTCCCTCCTATGGTTGTCTGAGACAATCATCTTCTCCCAAGATAAAGTGAATGAATTCCATGAATTAGTAATGCTGCATTGAAAATAAACGTCACCAATCATAATTTATTGTCAAGTTAATAAACTATTATAAATATTTTCCATGTGAGTAATACTTAACTGAAATTTAGTAGTGTTTCTTTTGAGGGATTCAGCTATAAAATTTTAAAATGTAATGGATTTAATTAACATATTGATGAACGCATAAGGAATGGATAACCTAATTAAAATTAATTATACATTTTACAAAACATAATAAGAACAAATTAACCAATTACATCTCTACATGACAACGTGAAAAGTTATACTTAATAGTATAACATAGTTACTAGAAATGGAACAAGAAAAAATTGTTTAACGTATTAGCCAGTAGCAACTAGTAAGTAGAAAAGAAGAAAATGGAACTCTTCATGATGTAGAAACTGCGATTGAAACTCGAAGGAGTTAATATACATAGACAGAGTTGCAAAAAGAAAAACTGTGTGTTAACTAGATGACACATGAAACAAATTTTTTTATTGTTGTTATTTTTTAGGACCATGATTGTTTGTTATGTCATACTTGCAGTAGTTTATTACAAGTTTATCTTCTATTTTTTAGGCACGTTTTTAGTAACCGTTTTTCTCTCTACATAAAACAATCTGCTCATTGATCAATAATATAGCTTCTGCATTCTACAAAATACTTCCTAAAGTTCTCTCTCTTTCAGCACTTCATATTTTTTTATACCCAACAAACTGGTATCTGAGCTCTATTCTAAGCCCAATCACATTTCCAAATAACACACATAACCTAGTCATAGTGAATCTAGAAGGTTCATCCATTCTGTTTGCACTTCCGCTGTTTGATGGTAAAAATTATCATCTTTGGGTTATTAGAATGGAAGCCTATCTAGATGCAAATGATTTGTGGGAAATTGTTGAAGATGTGTACGAAGTTTAACCCTTGTCGAATAATCCAATAGTTGCTCAAATAAAAAACCAAAAAGAGAGGAAGCAGAGAAAGTCAAAAGTAAGAGCAACTTTATTTGTAGTAGTTTCATCTACCATTCTAACCAGAATAATGACACTAAAAACAACACATGAGATTTGGGATTTTTTGAAGCAAGAGTATGAAGGAAATAAAAAGTTTAAAGGCATGCAGGTGCTGAATTTTATTTGAGAATTTGAGATACAGAGAATGAAAGAATTAGAAACAATCAAGGAATATTTTGATAGACTTCTTGGCATAGTCAATATTGTAAGGCTTCTTGGTACTGAATTTTCAAATGCTAGAATTGTTCAAAAAATTCTAGTCACAATACCTAAAAAGTTTGAAGCCACAATTGCATCGCTAGAGAACTCAAGGGATATGTCAAACATTACCTTGGTAGAATTATTGAATGCACTACAAGCATAAGAACAAGGAAAGCTTATGAGGCAAGAAGGGTTTGTTGACGGTGCTTTTCAAGTCATATCATAAAACAAGAAAAATAACAATAAAACAAGGCCAAAGAAGTAATACACATGTCTTTCCACCTTGTCCCTACTACAAAAAAAAATAAAATCATTCGCACAACAAGTGTTGGTGGAGACCAGACACAAAATGCCACAAGTATGGACAGTTAGGACATGTGGAAAGAATATGCAAAACTCAACAACAACAAGGAGAAGCCAAGTCAGCTGAAGATCAACCTTTGGAGGAGTAGTTATTTGTAGCATCATGCTTTGCAACCAACAACATCATAGAAAGCTAGCTCATTGATAGTGGTTGCACAAACCACGTGACTTATGATCATGGGCTTTTCAAAGAACTAGATGAGACAACTATTTCCAAAGTCAAAGTTGGAAATGGAGCACTTATTGCAGTAAAAGACAAGGGAACTATTGCAATCAAAAGCCACTCAAGTTTGAAATTAATTTTTGATGTCTTATATGTTCCTGAAATTAATCAAAACCTGTTGAGTGTTACTCAACTACTAGAGAAAGAATGTAAAATTCTATTTAAGAGAAAAAAACTATGTGATTAAAGATGCAAACAACATAAAAATCATTAAACTTCAAATGAAAGGAAAGAGTTTTTCTTTAGATTTGATGAATGATGAGCAACAAGCTGTTGTACACAAGGAAGATGATAATACAATGCTTTGGCATAAGAGATTGGGGCACTTTCATAATGTTACTCTACTTTTCATGAAGAAGAACAACATAGTGAAAGACTTGTCTGAATTAGAAGATTTACCTCCAAAATGTGTTGCTTCCCAATATGGAAAGTAGACCAAGCTTCCTTTTCAACAAAACAAGGCTTGGAGGGTTTCACAAAAGCTACAATTAGTACACACAGATGTGGGAGGACCCATGGAAACATCATCATTGAATGGCAATAAGTATTATATTGCATTCATTGATGATTATTCAAGGATATGTTGAATTTATTGCATGAAGTTTAAATCTGATGTTGCTAACATCTTCATGAAGTTTAAAGCTTGGCTTGAGACTCAAAGTGGATGCAAGATGCAGGTGATCAGGTTCGATAATGGAACTAAATATACCTTTGAAAAATTTAACAAGTTTTGTGCAAACGCAGGCATTGAACATCAATTGACAACACCATACACTCCACAACAGAATGGTGTTGTGGAGAGGAAAAACAAAATAATTATGGAGATTAAAAGGTGCTTACTTCATGACAAAGGACTCCCAAAGAAATTTTGGGCAGAGGCTGCAAACACAGCAGTGTTTTTGCTGAACAGATTGCCAACAAAAGCTTTGTAGAAAGTGACTCCTTTTGAAGCATGTCATGGCTACAAACCAAAGCTAACAAATCTGAAGACATTTGGCTGCCTATGTTTCGCTTACATATCTCAAGTAAAGAGAAACAAACTAGACAAGAAAGCAGAACCTAGAATTTTTGTTGGCTATAGCTCAACTTCAAAGGCTTATAGAATCTACCTACCTCAAAGTAACAAAGTAATTGTCAACAGAGATGTCAAATTTCTGGAGTTAGATAGTTGGAGTTGGGAAGATGATATGAAGCTTGAGTTTCAAGAGGAGAATGGAGATGTTTATGAAGAACATATTAGAGGAACTAGATCACTTTCAAACATCTATCAAAGGTGCAATGTTGCTGTCATGGAACTTGAAGGATATGAAGAAGCTACAGTTGACCAGAAATGGATAAATGCAATGAAAGAATAGCTCAAAATGATTGAAAAAAAATCAAACATGGGAACTAGTGGGTAAACCTCATCACAAGAAAGCAATAGGTGTCAAATGGGTCTATAGAACCAAGCTAAATTTGGACGGTTTTGTAAACAAGTACAAGGCGAGACTTGTTGCAAAAGGATATGCGCAAGTGTTTGGGGTTGATTTTTCTAAGACTTTTGCCCCAGTTGCCAAGTTAGAAACTATAAGAATGTTGTTGGCTCTTGCTGCACAAAAAGGCTGGATTATATATCCAATGGATATGAAATCAGCCTTCTTAAATGGATACTTGGAGGAAGAAATTTTTGTTAAGCAACCTGAAGGGTTTGTTCTTCAAGGGCAGGAGGAGAAAGTATATCGACTAAGGAAAGCTTTGTATGGTTTAAAACAGGCACTGCGATCATGGTATAGCAGAATTAATGCACACTTGGTGAACTTAGGCTTTAAAAAAGTTTGAGTGAATCTACTTCATATGTCAAGAAAACTGATGGTGAAATACTTGTAGTATCTTTGTATGTTGATGATCTACTAGTTTTAGGTAGCAGCAGGGAGCACATTGATAAGTTCAAGGAAGAAATGAAAGATGTTTTTGAAATGACAAACCTTGGAAGGATGACATTCTTCCTTGGTATGCAGGTATATCAAAAACAAAATGAAATATTTCTCTGTCAAGAAAAATATGCAAATGAAATTCTCAAAACATTCAACATGGAGGGGTGCAAACCTGTTGTAACTCCACTGAATCAAAAGGAAATGTTCTATAAAGAAGATGAAGCTGAAAAAGTAGATGAAAAGATGTATAGGAGACTTATAGGTTGCCTGATGTATTTAAGTGCAACAAGGCCTGGCATCTTGCATGCAGTAAGCTTGTTATCAAGGTATTTGCACTGTGGCGGTCAAATTCATTTTCAGGCAGAGAAAAAAATCTTAGATATGTCAAGGGCACAATTGATTTTGGAATAAGATATTATCATGTTAAAAATTTTAGTCTTCTTGGTTATTCTGATAGTGATTGGGTTGGATGTGCTGATGATATGAGAAGCACTTCAGGTTATCATTTTAGCTTTGGTTCTGGAATTTTCTCATGGCATTCAAAGAAACAGGAAATCATAGCTCAATCCACGGCAGAAGCAGAATATGTGGCTGCAACTACTGCTATAAATCAAGCTCGTTGGATCAGAAAGCTCATGATAGATTTGCATACAGAACAACAAGGTAGTACGCAGATATTTGTGGACAATCAAGCTGCAATTTCAATTACTAATAACCCAGTTTTCCATGGCAAAACAAAACATTTCAAGATAAATTTCTATTTTCTCATAGAGGCACAAAAGGAAGGAGTAGTAAAATTAATTTACTGCAAAACTAAAGAAAAAAGTGTTGATATCTTGACAAAGGCACTTCCTAAGGCTATATATGAATTCTTGAGGCAAATGCTAGGTGTATGCAGTTTTAGAGTCAAGGAGGAGTGTTAACTAGATGACTCATGAAACAAATTTTTTTATTGTGCTATTTTTTAGGACCATGACTGTTTGTTATGTCATTCGTGCAATAGTTTATTACAAGTTTATCTTCTATTTTTTAGGCACGTATGCAGTAGCAGTTTTTATTTCCAGTCTTTCTCTCTATATAAAGCAATATGCTCATTGATCAATAATATAATTTCTGCATTCTACAAAATACTTCCTAGAGTTCTCTCTCATTCAGTACTTCATATTTTTTATACCCAACACTGTGACCTTGATATAGTTATGTTACACTTTTCCTCGTTAAACTATTAGTTGGTCCCTAATCTAAGATGATGATGGCAGTGAGTTACATATTATTAATCTTGTGTTTGGACTCTGTCGACCAGGATATGGTGCACAACTTTCATGAGTTGGAGCTTGTATGCATTATGCCCTTTGGTTACCCTGAAAAGGACTTGTCACCTGATAAGAAAAAATGGAAACTTGAATAAATGAGTTTGAATGCCTCAAATAAGTCTTCTGCCAAATCTTTATACTACACCATATCACATTCTTAAGGAATGA
Source organism: Pachyrhizus erosus (assembly GCA_026544285.1). Taxonomy (NCBI): domain Eukaryota; kingdom Viridiplantae; phylum Streptophyta; class Magnoliopsida; order Fabales; family Fabaceae; genus Pachyrhizus; species Pachyrhizus erosus. The sequence continues at coordinate 3,946 of JAMLFT010004766.1, read as the reverse complement.
AATTTACTTTTTTATACAAAAATTATATCGCACCACCAATTTTCTCCTTTACTACCAACAAAGGAGAAATAGAGACAACAAAAGAGTACCGTGACAGCAACATCATGCCAAATCCCACAAAAACAAAAAATAGACAAGTAGTACAGAAAGTTATATATGTCTAATTATTTTACATATATAGTTCTCATCTATCATCATATTTTTATGATACATTTTCCTGAATGCATAAGAGAAATATAGTACTCCTAAAATCGAAACTCAAAAGGAGTAGATAATCTGTCAGCAAGTCAGCAGTATCTTGCCACTTCTGAAACCAATTATTAGATTTTAGTTTTCGTTTGCATTGTGGTATTAAGGAAGTCAAGGTAGGCCATCACTTGTCTGGCGTGGACAACTTATATCAATTTATGAATAAAAAAAATAAAGCTAAGCAATTCTGTATGAATAAAAAAATAAAGCTTATGCTATTCTGTGTTTCAATAAATTATACAGTCTTTCAGGGAATGTTTTGAAGGGGGAGCTAATAAGGGCAGTGACTTTTGTTTTTTCAAATTATTATGGCTAAAATAAAATTTTCTTCCCTATTGTGAATCTTTTTATTTTAATTTGATCCCTTTAGCTTAAAGTGTTCCACTTTGGTCCCTTATAATTACTTACTGTTGTATTCCTTGAATTGACAGATAATTATATAATGAGAGATATATTTATTTACCTTCACTCCATCCCAAAGTTTTTCCAGTCTCCCCCATTTCAATTTCAATATTACAAGATTTTCTGTAGAAAAATTCTCTGGGAAGGAGTTTGGAGGGAAATGATTCCAAGAGAGAAATCTTAGTTCAGTTGCCAAAAATTGATGCCCTTCAGCAAGAATAAGTTGATCGTAGCAATGATAATTATTTTCGGCAAAAATTTCAAGAAATTTTAGTTTCCACATCTTAGCAAGTATGTGAGGCATTAACTTTTGCTCCCTAATTGTTGGCAAGTGAATCCGTAAGCATCTAACAGCCTCATTAACCTGCCATCAATGTAGAAGAAAAATTTTAAAAATCATCAAAAGCCACATTTCTAACTAAAAATAAAAAAATCAAATGTTATTCAAAAGATATAATATTTAGTTAGGCTTTAACCTTGTTATTTTTCAATGCTTCATTAATGTCATCGTGATCCCACAACCGACTGCGGTTTCCAGGGTCTTCAATGGACTCTTGACGGACAATCTCCCAAGCCATTTCTTGTAAATTATCATGTATAGATAAGATATTATACTTAGAGATAGTTATAAGAGCTTGTCTTTCAGCCATCCTAACTAAAAAGCCACTGAATTATTACTTTCATTATCTTTCAATAAATATTTTAGATTGCCCACATTTACCTATGCACGTGTTATTTGAAAGAAACATGTCAAATCTTGAAAAATTTGTTGTCCTTTGCGATCTAGATCATGGTAACCAGTTTCATCACTTCATAAACTTTTGTAGGAGGTATTTTTTTAAGCTTGTCTAGCATACTTTCCCATTCTTCCTTATTTTTTCCCTGAAGAAGACTAGCCAAAACTTTTACAACTAATGGAATGCCCTTGGAATAATCGACCACCCTTTCTGATGGTTCATTGTACTCCCTTTGATAATCACTTTGGTAAAAGTCAGTCAAATTGGAAAGTTCAAATGCTTTGTCAGAATTGAATTCTTTTTGCCGGTATATCATGTCAGGTTTGTTAGCCCTAAGCACTTATTCATCTCTTGTTGTCACAATTATTCTACTACCTGATCCAAAATTATCAAGACTTCCTAATAGTTTTTCCAAGTGTTCTGAATCATTCATATCATCAAGGACAATAAAAAAAGCCTTCATACAACAATTCACCTAACAATATCTTTGGGCAATGAATTTGGTGTATCAATTTTGACATCATATCCTAATAATTTACAAAACATTTTTTCCTTGAGAGAAATTAATTGATGTTTGTTTGACTGATCTCTTTCATTGGCTAAAAAATAAGAACCTTCATATTCAGATTGTAGTTTATTAAATATTTTTCTGCAAGAGTTGTCTTGCCAGTACCTCCCATGCCCCAAATTCCAATAAGGCGAGTGTGTTTTGGCTCTATTCTTATCAACGATTTTATAGTTGTAATTTTTTTTGTCAATTCCAACGAGTCTTTTTAAGTTAACTGAGGGTTTAACCAACATCTTCAGCACAAGATTGGCAATTTCTTTAACCAGTTCACAATCACCCCTATATCACAGACAAAGAGAGAGAAACTGTGTGTTAAAATCAATGTCGTTAACTCAATTAAATGGAATTTTGTTGAGGGGAGTCGGGGAGGGGGTTCAACATGCGTGATGGAGAATTTCATTTTTTTTTTTTTCCCATCCTTCTTAGGGGAATTCCTTAATAGTCAGGTACTAAAAAATAAAAAAAAAGGGGGCTTTGTTAGATATATCAATAAATCTTTTTAAAATTTTGAAATATATATTATAGAAATTGAATATATTTAAATGTACTACTTAGTTGTAATTAAACCACTAAATTCAATAGACTAACAAATCAAGGTTGGTCCCATCAGAATTCTAGCACAGTGACATTGCTAAATTTAGTAATAACTAATAAGCATATATTCTATTGAAAACAACTTAAAAAATAAAGGTTACATCATTTTGCTATTTAATCATGCTCTTATGTTTACTTCCATGCTTAGCAAATGCACTTTTGCAGCTCTCAGACGATTGATGTCGTACATCTGTGGGTTCTACATAGTAGAAAACAGGGATTACACTCTATTTCTCTTTGCATTCAAGTATTGTCACGAGTTCTTCTAAACACCAACGAGAAGAATCATAATTTTGTGAGAATATGATCAATGAAATGGATGATCCTTCACTGGCTCCAACAAGTGATGGTCATATTTCTTCTCCCTTTTTAAGATTTTTGTCATCTACAAAGGCATTTATTTATCTTCTTTGAAAAGCTTCAGTCAAATGGCTAAGAAAGCCGCGACGGGTGTCCTTGCTCCTGAAGCTAACAAAAGCAACATACTTTATTTGAGGAGCATTGTTGTCAGACTTGGGTTTTTCCTCTACACCATTCAGTTCTTGAAATAACAGAGACAAAGAAAAACAACACACAGAGGAACAAACAAGAGCCAAAGAAATACAACATATTGAATTGGATTGGAACAAGTGAAGGCTGGATCTTTATTTGTCTCTACACCCGAATATGTATGAGCCTCAAGGTAACTGAAAATGCAAAGAAAGTTATAAATGAAGTGGAAAAACAGAATCTTGATTTCTACAAGAAGATGAATTGAGGAAAGAGGAGGATGTCATATGGCAAATACTTGAATATCAGCTTTTCTGAATAAGCAAGCTTTCAAATTAAGGGTTGGTTCTTTTTTTCTTTGACCAAAAATGAATACTTGGTTGAGATCGCAGAAAACCAGTCTTGGCCGAATATTGGATATCTGTCTGTCTGCCTTACAGTTTAAGAAGCTAGCGATTTGATGGACAAATTTTCAACAATGATGGGAAAAACAAATAATTTTTTACCTTTGTGGTTCAAAAGTGAAAGTACATATTTTGTATCCTCGATTTTTATCACTCCAACCAACTATTCAATAATTTTTAATTAGATAATTTATTCTTAAAATCTACTATTTGATTGAAATTCTTTTTATATAGATTATGTCTACAAAAATTTGTATTAATCTAAAATTATTTATTACTTCATTTGTATACATTAAAATTGGCATATTATATATTTTTTAAAATGTATACAAATATGAATAATCAAATCATCATCTTATTATTGTTAATTTTTTTATAAAATTTAACATAAACAATCAAAGTAATGTAATTCAACTATTGGATTGATAAAAATACATTTTATGTGAAGTTATTGATAACGTAATAATTGGTGCAAGTTACGTCAATATAATTTGATATCTTAT
>JAMLFT010004765.1:0-18866 GCA_026544285.1 Pachyrhizus erosus | reverse complement strand
ATATTTTTTTATTTTTTTACTAAAATTTATTTTGTCATTTATTTTTTAAAAGAATTATTTTGGTCTTTCAACTCTCAAATTTAAATTATATAATCCTTTTAAAACTTTTATTGTCTTGAATGATGGGACCTAATTTTTAATCATTTTTTATTGAATAATGAAAATTGCACTTTAAATTTATTTACATAAAAACTACAAATATAAATTAGTGTTCGAATCAGAAAAACTATAACAATATAAAAATTGCACGAAAAGTAAGTTCATAGGAAATAAAAAAACTAATACTATATTCTTTTTCAATCTTATAATTTTTATAATCCTTTTTACTTTAAATTTTAATTAGTTGACACATACACACACAACATATCTAGTGACACTAGTGCAAAAAATGCTTTTTAGATCACTAGTACACACAATATATCTAGTGACACTAGAAAAAAAATGTTTTTTTAGATCACTAGTATAAAAGATGTCTTTTACATCGACGATTTACATAAGTTCTTAGAAAATAATTGTAATGTGTGAGGTTAATATTGGGATGAACATCTAAATCAAGTTGTTAGTAATCAATTTAGAATGTTTGTTTCTTTTTTTTTTTTTTAACTTTTATAATAGACTTTCTAAACTAGTTGTATTTGAATTGATTGATTCTTATACAACTAGTTATAAAAAGGGACTTTTTAGATTGGTTAAAATATAACTTATATAGAAAATTTGTTAAACCTAAACATACGTCCTATTAAACCATTTCATTCTTAAACAATACAAATTTCTTTCTCACGTCTTAGCATATGTAATTAGTGCGCTCTTGTATTGTTCTTCGTAGTACTCTTATACTCTTGTTTTCACTTGCTATGTTTGCATTACTTGATTTCTACTTCCAAGCTTTGGTATATTTAAGAACTTAGCAACCCATCTATGCCCATTTTGGTAACAACTTGTTCACTATGATTGTTGGGTCTACTAAAGGGCTCAAACATGTGACTTAATGATATTTGTGTACCCTTTCATATGATATTTTAAACTTGATTGTGGCATCTTACTAGTATTTTTGTCAATTCCTAGTTTAATATTACTTTGAGCACTATACATTATGTATCTCAAGATAATTTTTAATGTTAATCTAACTTTTATCTTTGTTAGCAACTTATTTATTAAGGTTATTAGTGAATTTCTTGAATTTATTTTTCATGATGTTGTGTCTATTACAATTATAAATTTGATTATGCCATTCTCCTAACCATAATTTGATTTGTACTTATACTTGACTTAATGTATATATTAACAATACATGATACTCCTTAACCCTTTATGATTGAACAACTTGATCATTGATCATGCTAGTGGTGTTGATAAATTTTCAATTGATGTAATCAATTTAGATTGAAAACTTTAAGGGCAAAATTAGCAAAAATTTAAAAGTTTTGTGATCCTTTTGACACAAAGTAGGGTGACTTAAAAGAGTGAGAAAGAGATTTAGTTGTGATGTGTGACTTATATCTATATTTTTATTTATTTGAAATTATTATATATTTATCAACTTCTTTATGTTTGTGTATTTTGGCTCACCTACAACATTCAAAATTATAAAGTGTTGAGAATAAAGCTTGTTCAATGTATGGAGTGTTGGAATGCCTTTAAGACTAGTCTCACCAATAGATATATATTTGGTTAAGTCAAGGATTTCCAAGTAGTATTTTTTTTTTCTTGATAAGGATATTTAGGATGCTTTTGTCCAAAGTCAAAAAGAGTAGGAATTTTTGTTAGTAGATTTTATATTTTACTCATTTTGTTAATAAATGAATTGATTTTTTTAGGTATTTTATTATCTTATTGATTTATGGTTAACATGAAAAGGAATAAAAATAAGAGAAAGTAAGGAATTAATATATATCCCCATAAATTGTCTTGTGGAGACTATAATTTGCTTAAAATAATAAATTATTAATGAAAAGTTAGATCAATGACATGAAACAATTCAATGAGACACATCTATTGGTATTTTTCCTAATCCCTACTTGCATGTCATAAGAAATAAAAGAGATTGCACCATAGGAAGTTTGTGGGATACATAATTAAGGAGGTTTATTCCATTACTAAGGCACTCATATTATGGGTCAACAGAATAATCACATCAAGTCCATTCAATATTCACGATCTCAACACAATAATGAGAAAAAAAAAAAGAAAATGGAAAGAGAAGAAAAGAAAAAAAAATGATGACAAACATTGCATAAGATGCATAGGGTTCATGATAAAATAATGCAAAGGTTCTTGAAATCTTAAAAGGAAACAATAAATTTTCTTTGCTAAGACAAAAAAAAAAAATCTCTGTAAAAAATAATGTCAACACCATGAATCAAAAAAGAAATAAGCAGAATTCTAAGAAAATATGTAAAAAGAAACAGAAAAAGTTCAAGCACAAATGAAATAATCGTTAAACAGGATAAAAGTTGTGAAAAAACTTTCTCTCAATCTTTTTAAGTGTGTAGTAAAAAAAATGATTATTTGTATATGTTTTTGTGTGGATTCTCATAATTGGATAGTCTAGAACCTTGTGAAGTTTCCATCTTCAATGTTGTTAGGTGAAGAAGTAATTGATTCCTTTTAGGTTTAGATGGAGCTACCACTTTAGGCAGCACACAAATGATATCAACATCCAATTTTTTAAGTTCTTGGGTATTGGCCTCTGTACACACATGTTGTGTTCTTTGCCTTTATGCACAAAAAAGGAATGACCTTTACCTTGTGGTCAAACCATAATTTGAATATTGTGTTAGGGAAAGGAATGGATATTTCAATGTTGTTGGACTAATCCTTTTTTTCTCCATGCAAATCAAATTAGCTTTTTTCCTCCTTACATAGTTTTAACCGAACTTTGGGCTTAATCATCCCATTAGAGACTTATATAATGTTTTTCATTTTCATGATTGATCTCTTAAATAAATTTTAGAACGCCACTCTTATTTTTTATCATCTTAGAATATTTTGGGTATCTCATAGTATGATCCAATGTTGGGAAACCAATGGTAAAATACATTTTGACCCCAAAATATGCTCATTTAATGTCTAAATGGATTATAAAATTTAAAATGAAAAATGACTATACTTCCAACCTCATTAAGTGAGTCAATGTCAATAGACATATGATGCATGGATGAAGAGTCATGACTATCATGTATTCTTAGTGTTTACTCTCAATCATGTCTAGTTTAATGTTGCAATGTGTATAGAAATCACTAATTGAATTGAGTCGATTCTTCAAAGATTTATGTTGTAATATATTGAGATTGAATGACTTTGTTAGATTGGAGTAAAATACTTCTATTATCATATATAATCAATGAAACATTTACCAATTCATTTGTTCAATGAAACAATCCTTAATAATTCAATTCTATATTAATGGATGTATCCATTTAAATGGTAATTGAATTATATTTTTTTTATTTTTTTAAAAAAAATTTAACTAAAATTCATTATTATCATTTTACATAAAAATTTATGAATGACTTAAAGTAAATAATAATAAATAAAGGTAGGTAAAAGAATAAACACATATATATATACATATTTTAATGAAATGTTTTTATGTGTGAGTATATTTTTAAAATAAAAAATAATGATAGTTAAACCACTTTACTCAATAAACACTTTTGTGTAAGAATATTTATTTATTTATTTATAACAAAAAAGGGTATCAGATAGTAGAGAGATATCCATAAATTAATTTAAAAATAAAAATGGATTGGAGAATTGAAGGTGACATCACTTTCTTTATTAGCATTTTGCCTGGTGCTATTGGGCACTTTCATGAAAAGTAGCGCCGAGTGAATCCAATAGAAAAGGGGTAAATTAGTAAATCACTTAACATCGTACCTCACAGCATAGCCACGTCTTTGGATTGCCGCGTGGCATGCACTCTGATACGTATCCTCGCAATCGCATGCCACTGAAAAATTCGTTACAAATTATTTGGATGGAGATGTCAATATTGTCAATCTCATTTCATTTCTCAGTCAATCACTTATTACACCAATTACTTCCACTATTTTTTTTCTTCCTTTTCCATATATTTCTCCTTAATAAATATAATTATTCAATCAAAGAAATAAACCTATGTTTTAAATTATTGCACTTACTGTTGAAACACCTATTTACTACTTCTCAAGTTTCGTCACAATTTTAAATTATTTTTCTCATTATTTTATCTTACATAAACTTTTTAATTATATAATAATATATTATTGTATATTTTTTATTAATATAAACTTCCTCTTATTCTTTATACTATTATTATATAAAGTAGGAGAAGTAAGAATAAAATTAAAAATAATTATATTAAAGCTTATGGAATGTTAATGTAATTTACACGTTGTATTAACTAATTTGTAGACTTTAACTATTCTTGAATTATCTTCTTTTATTTAACTTTCGTCGTTGATTAGAATTATTATGTGACGAATTTTGAACTCTGTTTTCAGATAATCTTTTAGGCGCTTTATCAACTTGGTTTCAATTTAAGTTTTTTCTATTTTTTTAATTTTTAATAACTTTCATAATTAATTAATCATAAATCAATCAAAAAAAGAAAAAACCAATAAAAATTGAATTTCTTTTAAAAAAAATTTAGAGCATTTTTTTTATAACTGATTTGTTCATTTTACTTTTCGGTTGGTGTTTTCAAAATTGAATAGATCCAAACCTATCTGATAGTTTACATTATATTATATGCGTTTTTTTTTTAACTTTCATCGTATCTAATAGTAATTGAGCAAATTTGACAATTAATCAAAGAAATTAAATTAAATAAATAGAGTTTAATAATTTTTGTTAATATATCTTTTAAAATAATTATTATAAAAAACAATTATTTTATCATACAAAATTGAAGTATTAGATCCAATCCAATCTTAAAGTAAATTACAACTCAATCCAGAAAATTGAAAATCTATGAAAACAACCTTTTTTTATTCAGATTATTCTATACCGTTGTTTTAAATAACAAATTGATTTGAATGATTAGCAATCAAATCGAACTAAGATTCTTTAATATACAAATATTATTAAAAAAAATTATGTATTAATAATATAAAATAATTTTATATTCTCATTTCATTATAAAATTATCATATATAATAAATTTATTGATTTTTGTTGTAATTAATATAAAAGAATCATAAAATTAATATTTTAAAATTTGAATAAATAATTCATAATAAATCATGAAAATATACTAAAAATTAAGCCATCTAGATTGTGACTAAGTAAAAACAAAGAAATGATTCAGCATTAATCGGACTGGCCTAGAAATCAAATAATGTCACGCATGATTGATCCTGAATCCTGTCCTCAGGCAGCAGCAACATAGAATTCACAACTAAAAGAGGTCTACAAAATTTTAAAAATTTATACTGTTGTGAAATAATGTTTTACATTATTCTATGATTTTTTATAACTAAATTAAAATTATTATTTTATTTTATATATTTATTTTTATATAAATAAGAATGTGATATGTAATAAAAAAATTATCATATTGGTTATTAATTTTTTATGTGTTATCTTCTTAAATTCACATTACATAAATTTGGAATTTACTTTAACATATCAATATATAATAAATTTAAGATAAAAATTTAAAAATTTTATTTATTTTAATAAAATAAAAAGCATATAAAAAATTTAAATTATAAAAAAATAAAATTAATGATTTGTATATTAATAAAGAAAAAGTATATAGAAATTTTAGTATAAAATAATATTTCATCAATAATAAAGATATCGATTGAAATAAAATAATTTTTATGTGAGAGACAAAATATAAAATTAATTTATCAATATAAATTTAATATTTTAAAATGTATAAATAAATTAAAATTATAAAAAATGTAACAGATTTTTTAAATTTATCCAAATCTAATAAAACTCAACCGAGATAAAGAAATGATTAAACAATATAAACTTACATATTTTAAACCTAAACATATTATCTTTACACGAACATAAATAAAGACGAAAAGAATCAAATTTATTTATGACTTATTTTGTTGTTATATCTATCTCATTTATAGATATTTATGTTATATAATATTTTTAAAAATAAATTAAATAATAAACTATAACATAATAGTAAATTAAATTAAAAATATGATATATTTTTTTGAAATTTATTATTCATTTAATATAATAAAATATATTATTTTTAATAAAATTATATATTTATTTTTAATATAATATATATATTTATATTTTCAAATACTTAAATATAACATAAATCTTATTTAATATTTCACTCTAAACCCATAAAATCTTATTATCGACTTTAACATCGCCTCAACTAATTTAGGTCACGTCATAGAAGCAACAAATCTATTGAAACAGTGTGGTATTACTCAATTGTTTGGTTGAAAGGAACAACTGCAAGTTGGAAAAAAAAAAAAAACACAATTTTTCCTTTTATTATTTGATTTGCTAGGGGAAAGGAAAAAAAGAAAAACCAAAGCCTATTTTTTTACATTATTTTTTTTAATTATGTGTTAATGCAAAAGCTTTAAATTGAGTAATGATTTAATATATGAAAAAAAGTTGCTTGCCTCATGTGAGCAAATAAGATCTAAAAAGTTTTAGTGGTGATTGAAACGTAAAATTTTGGAGGTGCGAGAGATACGAGTCATTAAAAATAGTGTATTATCCAAAGAAAAATATTAACATTAAACATAATTTAAAATAATTTCAACCATTGAATGATAGAACTGAATAATATGCAATTTTGTGACACTTGTTTAATTTTAAAAAAAAAAAACACTTTTTTTAATAAAATAGGTAATTTTTTCTTTTTGATGTAGGATATCTCTCGTTATAAACTTCATTGACGACATTACCTTTTGTTTAGAGTTTAAACTTTAGTTTAAAAAAATTGCTTATCTCTAGAATAGCAATTAAGTATTAATACCACTTGAAAGCAATTCTTTTATTATTAGTAGAAATTGAACTCAATTATTAAGAAGTTTACAATACTTTATGTATACTGCTAACTAATTGAGTTAAATCTTTTTAATATTAAAAAGATTTGATTTTTTTTAACACACTCTTTAATTCTTTTTTACACATCCTATCATTATTTAAAATTTATTAAAACTTATAAAATCAACTGTTAAAATGTAAAATAATTTAAATAAAAAGTGAGACCAATAAAAACGTTATTTTACAATAAATTTCAGTTAACACATCTCTTATTAAATTTGGGATACGACTCTTTTAAATTAAAAGTATTATCAACACATTCTTTGTTACACCCGTTTAATCACACTATCTTTCATTATTTGTATTTTTTTTAATTTATTAATCGTTTAACCATTTCTCTAAAAAAAATATATTATGTAAAAAAAAAAATATTTTCAAATTATCATATAATTTATTCTTTTTTTTTTTCTTAAAATGGTAGTAAATGTATTTTGTTAAAGCTTTTTGTAGTTTAATTCAATTATAAATTAACACAATTAAAAAATATTAAATTTTATAATAATTATTTTAAATATTTTTCATTGATTGTATTCATAGAATTTTTTATTTTTGTTATTACTATTTATATTTTTGGATACACCATATATTTTTGTGTTAGGTGTCTTAAGTGTTTTGATTTATTATTTTTATAAAAAAAATTGAACTAAACACATTTTAAAGAAGTTATAACATTTAAAATAAAATTTTAAATAAAAAATTTTAAAAAATATTTCACGGAAATTAATTAAAAATATTTAAAAAAGAGAAAAATTCAGTGAAACATACCTAAGAGGCAAAATGAAATACTTCCTATAATAATTTTTTTAATTTTAATAAAATAAATATGATAAATATATATTTTACGTAAAAAATAATTTCTATTATCTTAAACTTAAAAATAGTAGAAATATTTTTTAAAAATAAAAGAATTAAAAAAATGAAGAAAATATTAGCTTTGGCTAAGGCACAAGTATAAGCCAATCCACGTATGCGCATCTTATCCGGAAGAGTTTAGAAATGCATCAATCTTCCATATAAAATCTAATAATCAGAATTAAGTCTTCCTTGCTATAAAAAACAATTTAAAAGCAAATTAAGTTTATATAGATATATAATATTTATGTCAAATCGTTTGTTATAACTCACATGACAATATACATTAATTAAATTTATGGAAGAAAATTTGAGTTTTATTTTTTAGAATACATATTTTAAATAATAAGTTTCATATATAATTCGATTTTGAATCGAATATTGGTTTCATAGTTAATTTAAAAAATTGAAATTTATAAAGATATTTTATGATCCCATAATTTTTCTATGATTGTCTTTTAATTAATTAAATAAAAAATCTTACTAGCTTCAACTTATGACACAAGTAACTAGTAGCAAAATATAAAATGAACAGTGATAAAAGTTTGTTAAAAATACAATAGCAGATTTATTTTATGGAAAGAGATGAAATTATATAAGTGTTACTTTATTCATTATTATATTATTAAATATCTCTTAATTAATATATTGTTAAATTAAAAATTTCTTTTATGTATATGGTATATATAAAATTTTATATTAATTTAAAATTATTTGATAATTTATTTATGTAAATTAAAATTGACATAACATATAATTTTTAAAATATGTTAAAATATGATTTATTTAATTATCTGTTTATTATTTTTAATTTTTATAAAATTTAACATAGAAAATCAAAATAATATAAAATTATAATTCAATAGTTAGATTAATAAAATTGATATTTTATTCAAATTTATTGAATAATATCATAGTTAATAAAGTTATATTAATATAATATAATATTTTTCTAAATTTTATTTTGTGAATTACATACCATTAACGCGATATATATATATATATATATTTTTTTTTCTTGTACTCATTTATAGTATATTTAGCCATATATTCTTAGAACTTACATAGTTTTATCTTTTTAGTTTCATTATTATTTTTTGGTTTATTTTTTATATAATAAGAACGAATCTTAACTTAGATAAGATTGAATATAATTGAGATAATATGAAGAACTAATTAGGACATTTTAGATTTATATTTTTCATCTTTCTAATTTTAAGTCAAGTTATATATTAATTATGTTTGTCTTATTAAGTTTTTTAAGTCTCACCCACTTCCTTGGTTTGATGTAAAAGGATTGTATATTTTTTTGGTTATAATAAATTATACGAATCCTTTAAGGTTTGTAGTAATTATACTTGATACTCTTCTATTTCATAATTTTATAAAAAATATTTTAATTATTTGTCTCGTATAATACTAGGTTCCTTTTTCCACACTTACACTTTTTATGCTTTTTACAAATTATGTTTGACACCTTCTCTATTAATTTGTTTTTGTTTTATTTCCTACTATCAACTAACAATATTAATTGATGATGTAATAATAACATTGATAGTCCAATACCTTGTCATGCCCTTAAGAAGTTTGTGTACAATTTTTTTGTTAATTGTGTTTCTAATTTTTCATTTGTTTAGAATAGTTGATGACGTTAAATAAATTAAAAGATTATTAAAAACATAATTAATCTAAAAAATTAGCACATGATTATTTTATTAAACTCCTTGATGACATGATAAGTTGTTAATATCACTATTAATATCATCAAGTAATGTTATTACTTAATAATAGATAATAAAACAAAACAAAAATTATAAAAAGATATCAAACATAATTTACAAAAAAATACAGGGAGTGTAAGTGAAGGGAGGAGGACTAAGTGTTATACCAAACAAACAAATAAAGTATTTTGTAAGATTACTTAATGAATAAATATTAAGTGTAATTAGTGTAAACCTTAAAAATATTTTTGTATAATTTACTCTTTTTATTATTAATATATAACTTAATCTTAATAATAAAATAATAATTTTTTATATGAAGAAAAATAATCTATTCTAAATAAACTAAATTTGTGTATTTAATATTAGCTATAATTAGGTTTTTTATGACTGAATGTTATTGATAGACTAAATTCTAAGAGTTTAGGTTTATCTATTAATAAAAGGGGTAATCAACAAATTTTTTTATCATTATCAAGAAAGTAAGAGAGATTGGTTATTAAAGCTTGTTAATAGCTACAACCGATTCTTTTTTGAGGAAAAGACATTTCCTTTAAGCAATGATTCATCCTAAGAACTAAATTTTAGTTACATCTTGGCCTTGAGTCTCTCATCATTCAATCTTAATCACTTATTTGCTTTATTTTCTATTTTAACTATCATTTATTTTCCTTTTCTAGTTCCACACTCAACCTCTCCATGACTTTTTTTTTTTATTGTTGCTTTTATTTTCATAAAAGAAGTTAAATTTACTAGTTCATGTGGATTTGACCCTATTGATTACTTTACTCAAATTCTGTTTCCAAAAGAGCAGGAATAAAATTTGTTAAACAAACACTCATCACTTAAATAAATTATCATATTTATAGTAATTGTCTTTTATTCAATTATACTGATAACGAATCTTTTTAATTTTTCGGGTATTCTAAATCCTTCTAGTGACAGGTTAGAAATCAAAGATTTGTCTATGTTTAATATTGGTTTACTTGGAAACTGGAGATGGAGAATATGCTGAGAAAGACTATTTCTGGAAAAAGGTTTTACGCTTTATATATGGTGATTTGGAGACTGCCATGTTCAAACATTTCAATTCATGTACTGTATTATTCTCTTGAAGGCGTACTATTTACCTGTAGCTCACGATTAAAATCAGATAAAACAAATCAAAGTTTTCTTATTACTGACATGCCAAGTATCTACTTAGGATAAAGTATTTTAGATTTTGCTAGCTATCCTTTTTTCCTTGACTAATTGACCAATTTGAAATTCTTCTAAAAACTAACTACTAAAGTGGGTTTTGTTCTAAAACATATTACTGACATGAAGATACTTTCTACATACTAACGGAGGAGGAAAAGTCGTTAATTCACGTGACAACTTCTTTCTTATTATGTGTCATTTTATTATACTTTTTTATTTTTATTTGAATCACATATCTCACCTGACCTACCATGTGGGATTTGTTTCAATTTCTTTTTTGAAAATGTTAACTACATGAAAGTTGCTAAACCATATGACAATTTTCAAAAAAAAATAAAAATAATTGATTAAGATGTGGCGAATTAGGAAATTAAAAATATATTTTTTCCTATATAATCGAACTAACCGGAGTGCATACTTAAAGTTACCTCTTCCCTCATCATACACTCGTAGTTGTCTTTTGCATTTCCTCTTGAAGTCTTCCTTAGGTTTTTTATTTTGTTTATAATATGAAAAAGTTGACTGTATATGTAATGCTTAAATTTTGTTTATTTTGGTTATATAATATATATATATATATATATATATATATATATAATGTCATAATTTTAATTATTTATTACATCTATTTCTATTTATATGATCTAATTATTTAATTAATCGAGATTAAAAAATATAATAATTTAGTTTATAATAATAAATTTATCTTAAATATATATATATATATTTTTAAAAAATATTATTGTTATTAATGATATTTTCTCTCTTTTAAATGTATATCAATATAATATCTTTCGGAATAATATTTTTTTAGATATATTTAAAATAATAATGTGTCAAATAATACTATTTGTGAATGTCCCAATGACGTGGCATTTAAAAGGTTAAGAAAATAATTTTGATCAACCAAACCAAGTGATCTCTTTTTTAACATATGTAGGATTTTAGTTCAAGAAATGAGGATAAATGCACAACATTACAAATATGTGATGATAAAGATATAGAATGGATGATTAATGTTTATTTTTTTAGCAAAAACACGTCATGTGAATGATTGAATTGTACGCTGAAGTATATGTTGTTGGTAGTTCACTTATCCCACTGAAATTGACAAGATTATATGGGAGATGAATTATACGTAGCCTAACAGAAAGTTCTCAATATTCCTGTTTTTTGTTCAAAACATGTTCTTAAATATGTTTAAGATGTGTCCATAATAATAAATACATCACCTTCTATTGGTCAAAATAAAATATTGTGTGAGTGAGAAGACGAGGAGGACTTCATTTTCACCGATAGCAATACATAAGACATTGTATACACAAATTATTCAATAATTTAATAGCATAAATATATAATGTGTACTGTATAATGTTATGAGTAAATTATAATAAACAAAATACAGATTATATTATCTAATAATATAAAATATTCATCAATAAGTGGTCATCAGCATATTACAATTATTTACGAACCTAAAATTATATTAATTATAAACATAATTTATACATAAAATATGACCCCGCACTCAAATTAAAATAAATGACACAGAAAAGAACCATAAAAGGCATAAACTCATTTTCAAAAAAAAGTATTTGTTAAATAAATATCAGACCTTAAAAAATATACAAAATAATTAACAAACCCGTATATAAAATAAAGGAAATAACATATAAAACATATATTATAACAATATAAAATAAAATATCAAAAGGGAGAGAACTTACTTCAAATTGTGGAAGGTATGTTGGGAGAATAAGGTAACGAGCAGGGCCGAGAAATGCGAGGGGACAGTATATATAGGAAAAAGCAATGTTTTATAAATAGTTCAAATCTGCTATATATATGTCACGCCCATAGGGTTTTTTTTTTTTTTTTTTTTTTTTTTTAAGAAGTGATCACATGAATTAACGGCTTTATTAACTTTAATTTTAAAATTATTGAAACAAAAATTTATTTAAAATTTAAAATAAAATGACACGTGCAAGAAAGTCAACATGTTAACTAGTAATATTTCCATTCATATATCTATGAGCTTGTAAAAAGAACTGTGTCAGTAGTAAAACATTACCATCGGATTTAAAAGAACCCATCATCCTGAGTTTCAACGTGTCAAAACTATTAATTGCTGCAGAAAGGTCTAAGAAGGATGGTCAACGATTATTTACAGAAAGCAGTGTGGGTGATGGCGCATTCACTACATTTTGCAATGATTAATGGCTTACGGTGTACATTGTTGGGCATACTATCTGTCATCTGGGAAAATTAATAAGAGGAACAATGATACATGCATGTTAAAAGCAGTGTTACATAGTGCGTTTATAACACTAAATATGTTGTTTAATTTCTCTTGGTTGGATCGAAGCATGCTGCCTTAAACCTAGGGACCACTTTTCTTTGGCCTTAAAGAAAAAATTGCAGAGCAGATGGATGATTGTTTAGTTAAAGTTTGTTCCATCTCTGTGGCTGCGTAGAGATTTATTTTCTAAAGCAATCATTTGGATTTTGTGGGGTTAATTAATTGAAAATGTAAAAGTTAGGTCCTGCTTGTCATCAAAGTTAATTAGGAACGTCTTTTTCTTGCTCATCGGTGTATTAACTATCCCAATGCTTGATGGAGTATTGAATAGCTATGTTTTTTTTCTTCTGCTCTTTGTTTTGTCTTTGTATTAAGATCTCGAGCGATCTTTGTACTCTCCTTAATGCAAGTTTCTATTTTGTTAAAAAAATGTATTGTTTTTATCAAAATAACAAAGAGGGACTCAGCAAACTAATAATCTCCATTTCCCAACATAGGGTAATACAGAATGTATGATTACGTGTGGTAGTACCATGATGACATGGTTGAGTTAGAAGTTTATTTATTTCATGGGGTTAAACAATAAGAAGTAAACGACCTTCACTATGAAATTAAACCACAAATCTTGAAAAAGACAACTACAATGAACTCTTTTTATTGCTTTGTGACAGTTCTCGAGTTACAATTTTTCGTGGACAATATTAAAAGTGCACCCTCTTAGATTAACTTGTTGCATCGACTCCCTCCTCCCTTTCATAATAATAAGTTTCATCTTAAGTTTTTTACACAAATTAAAAAAAATAAATAAATAAAAGAGAATAATGATTTTATAAAACTAACCTTGTTATTAATATTACAATGAAAAATTAAAGTAATATTAGAAATATTAATAAAAAATTAATATTATATTTAAAAACTAAAATAACACTTATATTTAGAATTGTTTTTCTTACAAGACACTTATTAAATTGCAACTAATTGAATGATATTTTATAGATGATATTATTAAATAGGATAAAAATAATTAAAATTTATTTATATTTAAGTTTTAGATATTTTTTTTCTTATAATTAAGTCTAGAGGAAATATTAAAATATGCGTACCCACGAGTAAGTGGAAAAAATAATTTAAAATGAACATTGACACTAGCGCTGTTAGATTTTATGCAAATTATAATGATTAAAAAAATACTTAAATAATGAATGATCATTTTGGGAATTGAAAAAAAATACATGATACATTACTCTCTTTTTTTCATGAGATATCTGTACTCTTTTTTGAGTTTTTGAGAATAAAAACAAAGTTTTACTTAAAAGTGGTGGTAGCCTGCTTCCTACAATAACATGATAAGTCAATTTAATCCAACAGTCTCTTGTGTGTGAACTATATGAATGGCAATGCATGGCGTGGAATAGGTGTGAAAGCCCTCTTTGCCCTGTGCTCAAACCTCTCCTTGTCTCACCCTTCATCCTTCTCCTTACTTGCCATGGCCTATAGAATAAAATAGGGTGCCCATTTCCCCAACACAAAATAGGGTAACATTAAGTTCCATTCTCATCTCCACAAAGGAATAAGAAAGAAGATGATGAGATCGAGAAGTCCCTAATTCCTAATATTTGTCGGATAATATCTTGGAGAATAATTGGGATCGAAGATTTTTTTACAATATAATTCAAATGATTAAGATGAGTGATCAATATGATCGAGTAGTAAAACGCTTTAGCAATAAAAAAGAATTTTTTATTTGGGAAAAAAAATCTAATAATAAAATCGTATGTTAGAATGCAAATGAACGCCAAATGCCATGCTAAATTGACTTATGGACAGTAATATCATAACATGTAAACGAAGACATTATAGTTTTGGTAATTAAATAGGAAGCGTAACATAGTATTTATTCCGCTGAGAGGTGGAAAAAAAGATTCATGAAAATCTGCGCTTTCTACGTGCCACTTTTTCAGTGCACAAATATAGGATTTGGTCACGGCTTGTCACTTTATTCTCCAAAAGATGAATTCTGAATTAACCTTTTACTGTTCATGTTCCAGAATAATTTTCATCACAGCATAGGGCAATGGGGCATTCATTCAGCATCAGCGTAATCTCTCTCTCTCTCTCTCTATTTTTTTAATCGGAAAAAAAATTATGTCTGCTTTTGCATTATGGTAGTTTCGATGTATCCAAAAATAATTTGAAGTACATATATGAAGATGCCATGCCCTCTCGTGTGCCACACTCTGCCACAAAATTAAATGCCAAAGCCATCTGTTACAATTTTGTTTGTGCTGTCTGAAAAAGCTGCCTCAGTTTCTAAACCCTCAAGACTGAAAATAACACGTCATTCAAAATATTTCTCCTTTTTTGGACAACAATGCTTGAGAGATCGATCATGGATTCATCCACATACGCTTACCAGTTGTTGGAGCATGCTAGAAATCTTTGTAGGGTGGTCCTTTAGATATTAAACCTACTGGATGAATATTAGCCACAGCTTGATTTTCTTGCTCAACTGGCTTCTTTTGTCTTAGCTAAGATTTTATTTTTGGAGATTATTGTCTGTTGGAAACATTGTCAAAGTAGATATTACATTTTAAATTTTTTTACAGACTTGTCACTTGAGACTGATATGTGATTCTAATACATGCATGAATGTTGTAATTACTTTTTACTTAATTATTATATTTTGGCTGAGAAAGTGTCATCGTCCAGTGCAATTTTTCTGATGAATATGTTTCGCGACAATTTCAATCACTTTTGACAAATATATCTTCAACTCCAAAAGATATATTTCTCCTCCACAAAAGGAAGTCATGACTCATGAAGAGTAATTGTAAATTATAATATCCACATTAAATCAATGCCATACAATGAGTTAATAATTTGTAACATATGATATATTTTAATATATATATAGCATTGAAGTAATCTTCTTTATGTTGATAAAATACTTTGTATCCAAAAAATGTTGATAAAATATTTTCTAAAATGAAAAATTACTAAAGTATTTGAATTTATTTAATTCAATTTGATTGAAGTTTTCACTATTTTTTGAGTTTAATTTTCAGTAAAATGTACTAATTTTCTGAAAAGGAAAAAACGATAAACATCTTTATTTTCTTTTACATCAATAAACGTTATCTTTTTAATACATCAATAAAAACATAAATATAACAGTGAACGTTTTTTTTTAAAGGCTAAGACAAAAAGATATTATTAATGCTTAGTTTCAGCACAAGAAGTGCTAAAAGCCAAGCCAAAGAAAGGTCTGATACATGGCAAACTGCACATAACAGTGAATATTAGTTTAGTAATGAGAATTGATTCTGGCACATTGATAAGTTCCGACAAATTGATTATTCATGCTTCAAACTTTCGCTGACAAAGATGTTCTATTTAATGTCCAACAGTAGTTCATTAATGTCAGCACAAAATTAAAAACTAAGATAATTTTATCTAAGTTTGATAGAACTACTTTCAATGGCAAAGTTCTGTCAAAGAGCACAAAACTATATTGATAGAGCATATTAATTAATTATCTTGATCTATATTAACATTGCATGCTGGACTAATTACATATATATTTTTGTCCACAAATTTTTTCCTGGATGGAAAAACTATCAGATTGAAGATTACTCAATTAGGGGGGAGAAAAGCAAAAAAGAAGAAAATTAATTGATGAGTAGCAGAGCAGGTTGTGGCCAAGTTGGGACCACTGATGTTGACTTGAAGTTTAACGCAATATATACTTTTCATTCGCATACTAAGTGGTGGTCAATTAGTAAATGCCATGGAGAAAATTCCAGCATTTGATTTGATGTGTGCAAGTTTGTGGTCCATATTATCCCCGCATAAAACACGTGGGTCTTGTATGTTCGGATCCTTTGAATTATGTCTCTCCTTGCTTCGATATGTCTCTATGATGATATCTACAATCCAAGTGAAGCAATTTTACTAGAGGCAAGGCAACATTAGGGGCTATATGATCTAACAGACTGAAGAATGAATATCCCAACTTGTTCCACTGGGCATTGCATGAATAGTAAAACATACTCGTAAAGCACCCGACCAGCCAAAAAGGTTACAAATTCTTTGATTATGTTATGGGTATAGTGCATGCAGTACAATTGAATTTGTGACTTCACCCTGTTCAACCTTGTAAAAGATTTCGATAGCAAGTACATTGCCAATATCCAGGGGCCACTGACAAGTCAATCTTCTGAGGTTGTCATAGAATAATAGATGCTGCTTGTGGTAAACTCCACAGAAACTCATGCAATACCACGCACAACCTTTTTCTTTTTTTTTTTCTTATGTCCATTATAGCACTCACATCAACATCACCTGATATATGTGCCCCCAGAATTCATGGCCTCTCATGTCAAATTGCAACTTCCAGTTTAAAATTGAAAGGATGTTGTCAAGTTTGGCCCAAGATATCTGGCTTATTCACCGCATGGTTTAGCCCAATCATGTAGTTTAGTTCCGGTTGAGCCTTCAGCTTTGTGTGTATTTTGTTTATTTAAATAAAAGAAAACTCCTTGCTGTATTTAGGTAAAATCTTTGTCACTAAAATAAACATTTCAACTGATAACAAGCCAAGTCACCAATTCTGTTACTCATGCAAGTTGATGAATAGAATCGAAACAAAAATGTGAGAAACTAAAACAAAACCAAATGTCTGACAAAAAGAAAATAGAAATCAAAATAATTAAGACAAAACAATAGAAAATAATGAATGGAACATTTGAGGGAAAAAAGAAAAAAAAAATAAAGAGTAACCAAAATAAAGTACATATACAGGTGTTTGTTAAACAGAAAAAAGTACCGGAAGAAATTAATTTCTTACAGAGGTAAAGCAACATGTACAGTAGTGAACGATTGTAGACTCCACCCGTTTTGTATTTATTTTCATTTATTGGCTCTCTCAGTCACTATTCATTTAAGTTTATATACTTTAGGGCCAACATCACCAGCAAGTAAAACATAGGGCCATTTGTTTAAGTTTATTTTTTAAAAGAAAAACATTTTTTAATAAAATAAATATATATATATTTACTTTTTTGTGTTTATCTAAACAATTTTAAAAAAAAAAGTAATTTTCTGTTTGTTTTAAAAAACAAATCTTATCTATTTAAAAAAATAATTTCTAATTAAATATCTTATAAAATCATAATTTGATTGAACAATCGTTCCCCAATGTATATATATAAAATCGAACTACAATAATTGGAAATGCCTAAATTCTAAAGCTTGGAGTGCCACGAACGACATTGTAAAAAGTACCTAGAATTGGTTGCAAATATTCAAGGTACTGTTTTTGAATTCCATCAGCCAAGATGGAAGTTAATTTCACATTCAAATGCCCGCCGGCTTCTGATAATAGTAAATTTAGGGATATGGCAATGCTGTTCCGTAGTTCATTTATTTAGTTAGTTATGTTGCAAGCTCTAATTATTGCATCGACATTGAGTAACTACGACATTACACGTAAGGAAAAACAAAACCTTGTGTTAATGAGGCAGTCTGATATATACAAGAAGATTTTCAGGATAATGTATTATAGCGGAGAAATTTTTTCTCCTAAGTCCAACAACAGCACAATGCTATTCACGACAGTTGCCTGAACGATGTAGGCATGTCACAATTTGACGGCTCCCCCACTTTGCATGTATGTATTCATAATGCTAATTGCATAGTCCAAGAAATGTAATAATTTTTTTTAATTTTAATAAAATAATTGTAAAAAAAATTCGTTTCTGTTTATTTTT
>JAMLFT010004764.1:0-18866 GCA_026544285.1 Pachyrhizus erosus | reverse complement strand
TTATCATACTGTAAGTAAATTTTAACTAAATATTATATATAATTTATATAATTCTTGTTATATACAATATGATATATCCCATAATTTATATTTAGTTTTTAATTTCAGGAAGCTTAGGTCTTGATAATTACCGACAACTTGGCTATTTGTTATAACTTTTTATATATAAAAAATAATAAAAATTTGATAATTGATATTTACTAAGGGTTAAGTCCACTGTAATTTTACCAGGGACTAAGCTCTCCGTAAATTTATAAAATTACTAACAAAAAATTATTTTTAATTTACTATCAACATGGTCGTTTGTAAGCCATATGCAGAGTGACAAAGCGGTCTAGTATTCCTCCTTCTGGTTCAATCTACTATCGGCCCAAAAATAGGTCAATGTGGACTTACTAACTTCCTTTGGGTAAACTGAAAATTATGACTTATTCTATTTAATTAAAAAATAATAACTTCTTATTTTATAAAATTAACTTATATTAACAAATTTAGATATAAAATATAAAATATATTAATAATTTAACCTAAATTTAATTTAAATATAATTTTTTATTAGTATTAGAAGAATTGAATTTATGAAATAAGATAACAACAATAACAAATCTATATTTTAATTTTGAATAACACCCAAGCTTTAAAAAAATATAAATTGTAAATTCAAAGTCTAAAAATTTAATAATATTTATATTTATAAAAAATATATGTGTGTAGTGGTTCAATAAGGTATCTCACTTTTGCTAGTCAGTGACCTATTAGATTAACAAGTTAGATAAGATGAACTAGACTAATGAGTTGAACCCCCTAATGACTTCAAAGTCATTTGTAAATGGCCCATTATAATAACAAAAATTCTTGTAAAGTAAAAATGATAATGTGATAGTTTGAATTTATATAATTGATCCTTTGAATACAAATATGCCTAAGTTATGAGTTGCTATCAATATGAATTATCTTCTATCATGAATAAAGCACAATTTAGATTAAGAATGGATGAACTTTTTCAAAAATATTTATCGCAAAAGAAAATAAATTGATTTTTTGTATTAATTAAAATTAATCTGTGCACTTAATTTTTATTCAATTTTTTTTTAATTTCTCTAAAAAGTTAAGTGAATGTATAAATTAATTTAGTAGTCATAACATATGGGTGTTTTAGTTATGATACTTAATTTTTTATTTTTTGATTTTATTATCTGACAAATTTTTATTTTTAGTATCCATCATTAATTATTTTTGTCTATTTAACGACAATGACGTCATGATACCATCGTCATGTATTACATCAATAATGTTGTTCAGTCAACAAATGATAACATAATCAAAAGTGTAATGTCAAAATTATGACATCATAGGTACTAAAATAAAAAAAATGACATATTTATAAATACTAAAATAAAAAATGACATATTAATAAAGACTAAAATCAAAATGTAACAATCCCTATAAATACGTCATAGTCCCTATACTTATGTTACTTATTTATTTTAATACTTATAAATATATCATTTTTTATTTTATTTTAGTACCTATAACACTATTATGTTGACATTACACTTTTGATTATGTCTTTATTTATTGATTGGACAAAATTATTGACTGACACATAATAACATCATTACCATTAAAATAGATAGAAATAATTAATAACAAGTACCAAAGCTAAAAATAAAAATTTGTAAGGTACTAAAATAAAAATAATAAAAAATTAGTTATCAAAATTAAAACACCCTTATTTTATGGATAATAATAATTTATTTAAGCCCTTTAGTTTTTTTTTCTTCCAAAGAGTTTAAGCTTTAGACTTGTAAAAGTTTAGAAATACTTTTTATTGATTATGGATTTTGTACTTATAAGTTATATAAACTATGCTACTTTCTATGAGTTGAATATATATTTTACTCTAATTTTAATATTTTGGGATGTTATTGATGTCCGATGTGTTCGGTGATTTTCTGCCTATATATTATTGAAAAGACATTAATTTGAGATGGTTGTTTATTATCTTGAATATTTTTCCCCCCTACTCAATTCCTAGGTAAATGTGTTACGATTAAGACTTTACTTACACGCAATTTGATTGGTAGACTGATCTCTAACCTGAATGCCATTAAATGAAAAGAATTCATCTTGAGCTAGGATCTTAAAAGAAGTTTGTTGGAGGCTTACAAAACTTCAAAGCAAAAACTGAGCATGCAACAATGACAAGGAGATTAAGTAAACATGACAAACTTGAGTTTAAGCATGGGTTTTCTGAAGAAGTAATTGGATCTAAAGTTTCATTTATCGCTTAAAAATATGTTTCTTTCCAGGGAAGGTTATTGTACCCTCGGGCTTATTTAAAGTACACACAGAAAAAAAAAAAAAAAAAAGGAGAAAAATGGAAGAATTGAAAAAAACAAGCCCGTCAAACTCACCCTGGCAACATGCATTTATGCGTCTCATTTCTTTATGGATCATGTGCTTGATCCGCACTTTACATCTTATGAATGGATTGTTACATCCATGAGAAATATGTTAAATTCTCTATGGATGGATTGTTACATCTCTATGAAATAAGTTAATTTATAGACATTAACGTATTCCACAAGAATGTAACATCCTATATAGGTCTCACGATGAGAATGCAAAAACCCAAATAAAATACATTGCACCAGCATTAGATCACATCATCATGCATCATTTGATGATCATTGCACTCTACATCTTGGTTGACCTTAAAATAAAGTCTCAATAAAGATGGTTTAAGAATTTGACCTGAACCCGACACTCTGGTAATCTTTTGATCCCAAATCCCGAGTCATTAGCCTGTCGAATTCTAGATCTTCCAATATTCAAGTCTCCAAGGGAGCATTATGAACACGATGCTATGCTACCCTTGCATCTCTAGACCTCAAATGTTGCCAAACTTTTCTACATGCTATGGATCCCAGCCAGTGCTGCGCATTCAATTTAAAGTTCAATAGCTACTATTTTTTATTTTTTTTCTCATTGACCTATTTGCTTATTAGACTATTTTAAGATACATATTACCAACATAGAAACTCTAATATGAACTAGGATTTTAACTAAACTAACAAGTTATGTCAAACTTTTAAAAATATTAAGTCTTGAGACTTTTAAATAGGTTAATTAGGCTTATTTAAACAAAATATTATTGGGTCTAATCTATTTTTATCACTACTAGACATTATTTACTTTCCTGTTCAAAGATTGATGTGTCCACATCATTTACTTTTTAGTTAAAACTTGAAACTCCTGTAAAAAAAAAAAAAAAGGCTATCAAACACAAGATGTTGTCTCGCATTTCTAGTAATAGTAGTAATAGGATGAGATTAATTAAACAAATGAGGCTATGTTAAGAGAAAGAAAAATGGGAAAAATAATCATTAAGGCCCAATATGGTAGTTGATGTGTAGCATTTTAATTCATATAGTTGCATGCATTTTGGGTTTATTAGGAATAATTTTATCAATAGTTTCCTTAGTTTAGGTACTACGAATCCTTGGTGTGTGTTTTTGTTTATTTATGGATTTTAGGGAGGTTTGTCGTCGATTGATTTGGTCATGGAGCTTACGTATATAGGATGACAACCAAAATCCACCACAACTAAACTGTGATAAACACCACAATTGTGGCATGCATTAGATGACATGATGTATATGTTGTATTTTGAGGATATCTTGAGTTGTTGACATTGAAATGACATGAGATTGGTGCCTAAATTTCAAGGACAAAATTATCAACATATTTTGTGATCACACTAAGTCAAGAATCTCAAGTCCTGATTGTGATTTTGCCCATGCAAGTGGAGCATGTTGTAACACTTTATCTTGCGTTTAGTTTTTTTGTGTTTTAATTGTAATAGGTTAGGTCCTCAGGTTTAAATGTACATTTTAGAGTTTGTTTAGTAGGTCCATAACTAGGAGGAAACCTGGGGAAAAGCAACAACAAAGGATTAGGGATTGAAGACAATTCATCTATCTTCTTCCTTCTTGGTTTAAACGTTCTTGCTTTATGTTTTTGGTTTTATTTTTCCTATGCTTGAGAACTTTATTTACTTTTTGAGATTAGGACTTAGCCCTAGATTGAATAATGAATGTTTAATTGAATTATCTTGGTGTTGTATTAAGTTCTAGTTTTGGTTATTTTTTTATTAATTTTCATTATGTAAAGCAATTGATCGTCGCTTTCCATAACCTTGGATGCTTAGGAAAGAACTGAAAAGTAAACCTAACTGTTGAAACTGTGACATCTCAAATTAACTTCTCTTTTAATAAATAACCTTCTGTAATTATTTTATTTCATTTAAATATCAATTTTAGTACCTCAAGAAACATCTCTCAATAATTTTTTTTTTTAAGATTCAATTGAATTCTTCTTGAAGTAATTAAAACAAAAGAAATAGTTTCTAGAAGGGTTCAATGATTGAAAAATTTTCTTACACGAGTTCATTACAAAACTTTTATTAACCAAATCAAAGTTACACAAAACCTTGTTTTCATAAACACGTACAAGACAATAATAACTTGAGCGGAATAAATTTTAAATGAACCAAATATAATGCAAAGAAGAAGTAAATCACATATAAAAGCAATCCATTAGACCAAATCTTACTAAAGCATCAATGCATTCATTCACATCATAGTCACTAGAAATAATAATAAATATGGAGTGCCAACATATAAATTAGGAGTGCAAAAAGAATATAGTTTTTTTTTTAAAAAAAGATTACAATGCTCATATACAAAAGAATAACCTAGTCTGCCCATAGAGAGTATCCTAGTTAGAGCAATGATGATAAATTCTATTATATACATACATGTATATATATATATATATATATATACCTTGTGAGTTGCACATCATGTCCTCCCTCTATGCAAATCTCTCAAATTGATCTTCAGATGGATCCTTCTCCTCTAAGCTCTCCTCCATCAGCTATGGGTTCGTAGCCTGCACATGACTCAATCCCTCAGTAGTGGAAGAAGCAGAAAGGGAAGGAGTTCGACCCAAACTTTAGTCAATGGTGTGTCTAGATAAAAGAAACCGCACATAGTACACAGATAAAAAGGCAATAATGTCGACTCCAAAATCACACTATTGAGAAAGAGGGCCTCTACAATAGGTCCATCAGCATCTGCCGCCATGGCTGAGTCAGGTGGAGTAGAATCAAAATAAGTTGAAGAAGGAGCAAGCGCACGAGCATAGCTTGGTGCCACAAACTGTGTCAATATGATAGGGAGATCAACATGGACTGATCTTCCATTGAGAGTATCTTTTTGTGGAAGGAAAGTGAATTGCATTGTGTTAGTAAAGGTGTCTTCCTTATATAGTGGGTCGTGGACCCACTATCCCTCGATGGGTTGTACTACTAGGCAAAAGATTTCCCAATAAAACCTCAACATCGGTATTTGAAAAAACAAAATGGGGATGTAAGTAGTGAGTGCTACGTCCAATCTGAGTCACATGATCACACTTACAAAACACACCCACTCACTCTCATTTCTCACTATAACATCCTATTTACTTCACTACTAGTAGTATTTTTAGGTCCACAATGTCTCTTGATCCTCAAATTCATAGAGGTATTACATAACGCGTACTCATCACTATTTGCTTTCGGGTGACGATTAGGAGTACATACATTTCTTGTCTAGTACTCAAATTAGGATACTCTCGACCAACCATAGTAATGTTTTGTATTTATTGGGAATGTCAAGTTGATGTGACTCCCTTTGCCTTGAGAGTTGCCACAACTTGACACCTCACACATCCCCCAAGGACTTTCCAAGCCTACGAACATTCCTCAATTACCATACTGTAGTCAACCCACACAACCTCTAGTCTTAATTTCCTCACAAGCCTATAATTTGTCAGCCACCATGACCATCTCGATAGAGTTTCAATAAAATCATTGTTATTAACATGATGACTTTTCACTGGGGCAAATCTTGCCTTCATCAGCTAGCTTATCAACAAAGTCATTGTGTCCTCGTCATAACATTAGGCTCTATAACCTTCAATCATCAAGTCCTACGATCACAAGAACTTTGGCCTAATAATTCATCCACTTTCATGAAACTCGTCACCTATCATTCACTATATTTCCATAAGCTTATCCATCGATCAAGTTCATCACATGTACAATTTTACAATTTTAACACAATACTCATTTCTGCTTTCAAACACAACCAATCAATATCTCGTCTATCAAGATATCAATGCAACAACGGTCCCTCCTCCATAACACTCAACTCATTCTTCTAACTTTTGTAAATTTTCTTGTTCTTGTCTATTTTAAATTCGAGTTTTATTAAACTTGTTCCTATGTTTAAATACATGAATTTTCCAACCAAAAGTCATAATTCCTTGTCAAAAATCATTCTAAATTTTTATAGTTAAAAATTTGTAAGTTTTCTAATTTTCAAGAAACGTCAGTTTTCTTAAAAACATATGTTCTCTCTCATTCTAAATCCGAATTAAGTGAAACTTTTTCTCGTATTCTCATAATTTAATTTTCTACTAAAATGACCAATTTTCTTGTTCAAATTCATGTTGACCAACATAGTCAACTTTTTCAACTTCCAACTCAAATTAAATCATTTGGTTTATCTTAAAAAAAATCGTTCTCCCTCATTTTAAATTTGATTTGAGTGAAGCTTTTTCTTACATTCTTATAATATAATTTTCCAACCCATCAACCAAATTTCTCACTTCAATTCATTCTAAATTGATGGAGTTTAAATTTTTTAATTCCAGTTCTTCAAAATGTTTAGTTTTTTCATAAAAATGACTATTCTTCTTCATTTTAAAAATGAATTGGGTGAAACTTTTTCCTACATCTTCATAATTAAATTTCCTAACCCGATAACTAGGCTTCATGTCCAAAATTCTTGTCAATCAATATAGCTTAAAATTTTCATTCTCAGCTTGACTAGTTTCCAAATAAATAGTGTTTCACACTTTAAAATTATCAAAATTCCTTTTCTTTCATTCCTATTTTTTTTCTTTTTCTTGTCTCTCAATGTTTCTTGATGTTAAAAATTAAATTTTCACATGACTAATCTACTAAAACAAATTAAATTTTTAAATCCTACCCTTGTTGTGACAAATTTCCATTTTTGTAAAAAACCACTCCCAAAAACATAACTATATCTTTTTATTCCTTAACCAAAATTCATGATTTTTTTTCTTAGTCATTGTTCACATATTATAGGTCCTCTCTCAAGAAATTTTGGTCCAATCTAAGTACTATCCAGCTCTAGATAAATTTTTGATGTTCCAACCACAATACAAAATTTTTGCCTACAAGCTTACAAAGTTTCCTTCTAAAAATTCTTCTAGTTATTTCCTTTTCTTTCCCACTCATTTTAGTTGTCTTCAAACTTCAAGAATACATTTTATTATTCCCCTTTTTCTCCAACATCCAATGGCAAATAAAAATGCATTTTTACAACACATATTCCTTTGTTTTTTGTTGCAAAAATTGAGTAAGTTTCCAATCACATTATCATGTATTTATACCACATTTAAAGCTATCAAACAATAACTTTCCAGCCACACATTCATCACAAAATATTTTCTCATGCTTTCCACATAAATATAAACATTTATAGCATGAAATAAACTACACAAAATGGAAAAATATCATCAGCAACCATCATGTTTTCCAATTACCATATTAATGCGAATTTAAACACTTAAAAACCAACTAACCAGAAGTCAGTTTAAGTGTCTCTTTCCCTTCACAAAAAAAAGTATAAAAATGACTAGAATGGGTTAGGAAAACTCCTCCTTACCTAAGTGAAATATCATGGATTTTTGCTGCATAAGAACTTGGTGAAAAAGTGGTGCTTTCCAGCAGCAACTTCTCCCCTTCCAATCGCTGCCACACAAACTATGAAGGCTTTGGAGGTTCAAAAATCACAAGAAGAGAGTTAGTGGAAGGGATTTGGAGCTCCAAAAGTGGGGGAGATGGATGGAATGCAACAGAAAAGATTCTGCTACACTTAAGAAGGGGCTGGCGGCATTAATTGTTGAGGAATAGGGCTAGTTGCATAGTGGGTCCTTTTATAGGACCCACATTAGGTCTAGGTTATGTTAATTTTATGGTTAAGGCCCCTGATCAATTCTTTAAATAAGTCACCCAAGCTTAAGTGAGGTAATGAGCTTGATTTTCGCCTATAATGACTGCCTAAACACTAATATGATGCATCAACTTAATTAAAGTAGTTGAAGCTTAATTTATTTTTTCCTGATTATCTGATATTTACATAAATGTCATTAATGAGTTGACCAGAGTCAACTATAACATTTTTCAGCTATTTTTAAAAAATTTTAATTTCTCTCATTTTTCTTCCTTTTATTTTTCCTACTATTTTATGAGACTAATTCATCATTAAATCACTTGAAATATTAATTTCTTTGTTTAATTTTGTTCATTTTTATTTTTATTAATTGTTATTTCTAAGATAATTATTAAAGAAAAACATTAATTATTTCAAATTATTGAATTTTCTATTCTTTAAAAATTGAGGATGTTATAGAAACCATAACTTTAAATCCCAAGAGTATATTTAATTCTTTGAGGATCAAATGAATTATCAAAAAGCATGATGTGTCTAATTAAACATCTTTGTATCTTGAAAGGGAACAAAGGTTACCTTGGACTAACTCACCTTCAAAGGAAACCACTAAGAACAATTAGATAAGGAAATTAGTACATTACAAAATTATTGTGCAAACTCATAATTCTTTCTTATATTTGATTTTCTCTATTTGTTATTATTCTTTCCTAATTTTAATTTTCTTTCTCTCTTTATTTTAATCTTAATATTCTCTTTTGTCAATCAAATAATAGTGCTAGTTTTATCTTCTTGGACCATGATAAATTGGTAATCATAAAATATAGTCCTAGTGGATTTTATATTTTATTACTTAACAACAATTGTGCAGTTGCATTATTCATTAGTAATGTTTCAAAACTTGGACTAGATTAACCATTCTAACGAGAATCAAACCTGTAATTGGTCCACTCAATTTATTAGATCATAATGCATCTTATAAAAACCCAACTTTCAAGTATTAGAAATAATTCATAAAGATAACATTTATTAGCATGCATGAGAAGGGTAATAAGCACCCTACTCTCTATTCCCTTAGAGCTAAGTGTAGGAGATCTTAGGCTTAGCATGAGAAAGGTAGTAAGCACTTACTCTTTATTCCCTTGGGGCTAAGCATGTGAGATCCCAAGCTTAGCATGAGGAGGGTAGTAAACACTTCAATCTTTGTTCCCTTAGGGTTAGTGTGAGGGTCCTTACGCTAAGTATGGAACCTTCGGACATATTTGGTGGATTTAAACTCTTGAAATTGGTGAATTCATTAATGTACTTGTTCCTTAATCTGTGTTTAAATGCAATTGAAACTTTTATGAAATACATGAGTGCTTCAAACTTAGTATGTTTGTATGCTCAAGAATATGCTGACATGATAGTGATTGTGTTATATTAAAGTGAAATTGTTAAATGTACGAGATCCATGAAGACTTAAGATTCGATATGCTTGTGTGTTTATATAAAACCACATGAGTTTTGAAGCTTGAATTGGTAATGTAATTAAATATCAATTAGACGAGTGACCTAGCCTATGATATGACAAGAATAGGCTTAAGTGATATCTTATTAGTTAATGACTTAGCCTATGAGGAACGAGGATGGGCTTAGTTATGTGTGATGATAAATATAGAAAGATTAATGTTTGAATTGAAATATGATATGCACCATTGCATAGAGTCTTAAGTTGGGATGAAATAGATATGAGCTAGATGGTGAAGGTCATGATAGGTTTAGCCCATACCTTAAGATTTTTAGAGATTGAGTGTGGAAGCCCCAATGGCCCATATTGATCCCATATGACCAAGGCATTCTTTGAAAGATGGATAACCTTGACTAGTTGTTGAGTGGTTATCATTTTAGTGTAGTGCAACTTATAATGAAGGCATTGATGTCAATAACTCTTCTTATAGGTAGGCATATGCTCCTAGACTATTTCAAGAGTTAAAGTTGGTACCACAAGGCATATGAAGTAGGATGAAGAGAGCATTGCATTGTATTACAAGTAAATGTGATTATTAATGATTAACAATAAGATTGTGCATGTTCATATGAGTTCAAAGGGGTGTGTATACATGTATATATGTATGTATATTCTTGTGTGTGTCTTCTATCTATTTTAATGTCATAATTTAAGCATTATGTAAAAGTATGTTTAGTCTTAATGCCATTTGTAGGTGATACACATCTAATATTTGAGCAAGATGTTATAGAGGATGCTTAGTCATTTATTTATAGTTATTTATGTTTAGTTTATGGGGTTGTAAGCTATGATCATTGTGATACTAGGGCATGGGAATTGTTACGTGTTTGATTGCCTTGGTGATATTATTTTCCCTTAAAATGTATGGCCTTTAGAGTGTCAACTTTATTTAACTATGTTTTCTTTATTACAAAACTTTATTCAATCAAATTTGAAATTCAAGTGATTAGATGTGATATCTTTTGCAATGAAGAAACTTTTTAAAAAATCATGTTATTGATTTTTTGCAACAATTTTATTTATTAATTAGTTTTAGATAAATGGTGTCACACATCTAAACTAGTAAAAATTGAAAATTTTAGTTATAAACAGGTAAAAATTGGTAGACTCATTTACTCAATTTAACCAATTTCAAAGTATAAGATTCATTTTTAGTTTTTCAATTTTTGTATTATCATGACAAGTTATCCAAAATTGCTAATGATAAATTTTGAAACAACTTGACACATTCCAAAGTTATCAATCACATGATCAAAGACTATGTTCAACAAGCTTTATGCGTGGGGTGATAATTCAATTTCATAAATGCAAAGACTTCAATTGCTTAAAGCCTTGACTTTAGGCCTATTATATAAAAGCAAGTTTTTTATTCATTTATGTAAAATTTATTTACCCTTTATATAAAACATTTTATAACATCCTAAAAATTCAATGCTATAAATAATAATAGTGATAATAATTATATATGATGTAGTAGCTTGATAAATAATGAATTGAATCACTAAGCATGAAATAATTAGTTGAGAAATAGTGAAACATAATAAAATAAGATATTAGACTAAGAAAAAATTGGTTAGAATATGATTAAGCTTATCTTAAGTTAAAGATCATTCAACTTTGGTTAATAGTCAATAGAAAGAAGTTGGCAAGTAAACTCATTGAGGATAATTTTGTAAATAAGAGTCTTAAACATCAAATTAATTACATAATGAATCTAAGCCTAATACAATTAATTAAAATAAATTAAGGCTTAATAAAATTAGTGATGTTAATTGTTAATTAAGCTAATTAATATTTGAAACTTTTGATTAGAAAATGAAAATTTAAGTTTTAATGACATAAAGGATATACTAATAAGTTAGTAATAACTTTAATTAGTGACATTAAATGTTTTAAGGTGATTAGTGACTTGGAATTAAGATAGGTAAATTTAATTAAGTTTCATTTTATTAATGTAAGTTTAGAGAGAACTAGTTAGAATTAATTATATTATTCGCTTAAGCAATTTAATTAGTGATTAAAGGGCTTATAGAAAGTACATAATTAAAATAATCATTAGGAATTTTAAAATAACATTAAAGAAAAATAATTAATTAAATTATAGGCTAGAAAATAATTATTTCACAATTTATAAAATATAGCTAAATAGATTACTCGTTATCGACTCGAAACAGTACAATTAGAATGTGAAAAAAGTACGAAAACTAAATGAGCCTAGACCTAATTAAAACAAATAAAAGAAGCCCCAAGGCCTAGACATATGTGCCAACCACTTAACCTAATGGGAAGGTTCTATGTCTATAAGACTAGTAGAAATAGAAAGTGTTTATTTCTCTCAAGCTCTTCTCCAAGAAAACTACAAATCTTTTCCTTTCTCTCTAGAAAACTCAAACTTCTCTCCGCATTTTGAAAATATTTTATTCAATTTCTCCCAATCATTTTCTAATATTGTGAAGACGAAGTCAAACCCTTTTTAACAACACCATTTATGAAGCATTTAGAGTGAGTAAGGCTTTAGGTATAGGGAAGTTTACCTTTCTTACCTAAACTATGGTGTTTTTTTGTCCTTTAATATATTTATTTTGTCGTGGGTTGCTAGTTTGTGGTATGAAATTCATGAAATTGCAATTATAAATGAAAAACAATTTATTGGTTGTTATATGTTGTTACTGTTTGGATTCTTTTAAAAAAAAACTTACTTTCATGAGACAATAATGATGTTATGACATTTTTCTAGTTCTTGGGGCCTCTGGTGTTGGTAGTAGTTTTTTCAAATTCTTTTTAAAACATTTACTATTTTTAACTTAATTTTCTTTACATGTTATCGAATTTCTCTAGAATGAAAATAATTTTTTATAAAATTATTAATGGAGTAAATTGGAATAATACACCCAACTTAATTATAGATAAGTTGTGAGTATGACCTATGATTTTTTTTTTTGTGAATAAATTTGTAGGAGAAATATTTTATTTAAAAAGGTTATTGAAATTTCAACTTGTCATTTTGGTATTTATTTATTTAAGTTTGATGCATGTTCTATTTTTGAGTAACTAGTCTCTTTAAACTTGAAAATGATATTAATGAAGTTATTTGGAGTTAAGAAAATTATGAAAAACACCTAACACATTGGTTATGAGCTACATAGAAATTCATGGCAATTGGACTTGGTTTGATCATTTTAAAAATTAATGGATCACAAAAAACAAAGGAATTCAAATAACAATAAATAAATGAAAAAACATAGTTAATGGTAGAATTAACTTATGATACATGTTTTGGGATAAATAAATATACATAATGAGGAACCATTATGTGGAGTTTCACGATATTTGACGTTGGTTTGATATTTTGAATAATTCATGGATATAGTATATTAGAATATGTGCATTATCAATTTTTATGATAAATTAATTGTTTGTCATGGTGAACTAAATTATTGGTCTATGTTTGGAGTCAATCCTATAGAGGGAGACTCCTTATAAATTATGGGATGTTTATTTAATTTGTGATTATTTTGTTATTATTATTATTATTTATTATTACTATATTATTTTGCTTTATCTTTTTACTGGAGATTGGGAGGGTTATGACCTTTGTGAAAATGTGTTGCATACTCAAACATTTGTGTGTGACATGTTTAGGAAAAATGAAAATCTTGGATCCTTGTGTGGGACAAGTGGACTCCTAAAAGAGCGCATTCGTAAAACTTGGAACATGATCCTAAGTAAATCTAATATTCACTATGAAAAATAGTGAATCAATGACAAAAGTTCCAAAAAATATTAAAATAATCAGATGGGCTAATGACTAATAGATTATTAGAGTCTTGAACATTATTTCAATCTGAACATATTGGATGAAAATTTAGAACCTTTACTCTAGGTGAGGTTTATCATAAAACTTAAAAATGTGCAAGAACTACGAATATGATTTTTAGCGAGATGATGTGCCTAATGTATTTTGATATTGTGATTGAAACCAAATGTATGGTGAGGAATGGACAAAGAAAGCAACATTCCTTCTTCTAATGGGTCGTGCAAGAAAAAAAACGAAAATGTTCAAGTTGGGACAAGATACAATTAAAAGATGTTAGCCTTTAGAGGTATGAAGCCAGGTGGGCGAGTTAAGGTCATGTGGTGCTTCATATGTTGTTGATTGAAGTTTATCTATGTTTTCTGCCACTATGATAATGGAAGGGGAGAAATTGGTCTCCATGTGTACGCTGATGAGAAAATGTGTTTGGATGATTGTCATCACATACCAATGTGTGAGGAGAAGACCACAATGAATAAATCAAAATGGAGTTTTTTTAAGGAGACAATCTTCAAAGTTGTAAGGATGACATGACAGACAAATACCCATGGATTAGATTATTGATTGACAAATCTAAGGGATAGGACGTCAAGTAGTGACTATAGTCATGGAACCAACTTGACAATCTTGACATATGTTAGATAATTATGATGGGTTAGAGTTTCCTATGTACCAAGGTGAAGGTGTACTCTCAATAAGTCATTCGACTTAATTAAAGTAAGACTGCCAAGTTCTTGGATGTTATAGTTATAGTGAATCCGTATTCTGCTAAATGTGTAGTTAATAAAAATTATTATGGGGACGAGTGTGATTCGTGAGAATGTCATTGGAAAATGGTGATGTTAGCCTAGGTTAGGATGAAAACTCACCCATACACTATATTTTTAAATGGAGACTAGTGTTTCGGTATGACAAACGATGATGAAATGAAATTACTATTATAAGTGCTAATGTCGTGGATGAAATGGTTTATGAAAAAGGAGATTCTTTGAGGATGTCTCACCAATTCTAGTGGGAATATAGAAGTTAGATTTTATTGAGTCACTACTTTAAGTCTCAATCTTTTATTGTCTAAAAGAAGGTAGAATAGGTCCTTTTTTTATAATATGTCATTCTCTTCTATGTGACTTAGACATATTACGTATTGAATTTCAAGGAAGTAAACATGTATTTATATTTGTAAAGTATAATAATTTAATTATGGGAATAAGGATATTCAAATGAGCTTTCATTGTGGTTTAACGATATTATTGGAAACCAAATGTTTTATTAATGAATTCATTTGTTTAAAAATGATGTTTTCCTAATATTTGTTTAAAAATTATTTTTTCGCATTATGTGATTTTATTGAGATTAACAGCATTAAGATGTGCTTTTAAAATAATGATGAATTAATGAGAAGAAACTTATTTTGAAAATTTAAATTATGTGATTTTATCTAAAAATAAAAAAGTTAAAACAAAATTTCTAGTTATTTGAGGGTTGTTTTCAA
The DNA here is from genome assembly GCA_026544285.1 of Pachyrhizus erosus. NCBI lineage: Eukaryota > Viridiplantae > Streptophyta > Magnoliopsida > Fabales > Fabaceae > Pachyrhizus > Pachyrhizus erosus. The sequence goes on along the minus strand of JAMLFT010004764.1, from coordinate 3,963 downwards.
TAGTCAAGTTTTGAATTAATCCACAAATTTTAAAATAGTAAGAAAATTCATAATAGTAATTAAGGGTGTTACACATTTGACTAGATTAAAACAAAAGGTAAAACTTAATTATGTTTATGGCCTAAGTTTATATATAAAAAGTGACATTTATTTTGTCTCTAAAAAAATTCATTTCTTCTTACTCACTAAAATAAAAAAAATATCATGCTTTTAATTCTAAACAAAGAAAGGAAAAAACAAATAGCTCGTAGAGTAACTTTATGAGAATTACTCTCCAATTTCACCATTCACTTTCTTGAAATATAATGTTTGTAATTTTTACCATTTGGTTTGAAGAAAATGAGTGGTTACAGTTACTCCAAGAGTCATTTGATCTATATATATATACACACACACACACACTATTTTTAGTATAAAAACTGAAATTCCAATATATATAGCAATTCATATGGTTCAATAAGTTATTCATTAGTTCAACCAATGACTTATGTAAAAATCTAAATCTTTTAAAATAAGAAATTAATACTAATTACTTCTTAATTAATTATTTAATTACTAGTGAAATTAGTGAAAATAATTAGAGGAAGCTAGAAAATTTCGTTTAGGTAGAATTTAAATATCTAAGCATGCTTAATTGTTAATTTAGAGAATATTAGAAAATTTAATTAAGAAAAAATAAAATTTTACTATGTTAACAATTTTTTATCATTGAGAATGGCTAAGTCAAATCATTAACGACATAGTTGTAAATAGATGCGATTTCATTAAATTAGAGTTAAAATTAGATTAGTATACTTTAATTTAAATTCAACTGCAACATGAGTGATTAAGTGGCTTAATTAAAAAGGGGTTCATGGTGGATTAGGGGAATTAGTGAGGGTCAACCCTAGACCATTTACTAAAGGGTCAACAACCCTAGACTTGGACCATTATAAATAGAAAAGAGAGAGAGAGAGAGAGAGAGACCCCTAGGCCCTAAAAGTAGCGCCAACTAAAAGAGAAAGAGAAAGCCTTTTCTCTTTGTTTTCCGTCCTTAACATTTTTTTTCAAAAATTTCTCCAAGTCTGAATCTTTTCCCTAAAACATGGAACCTTTTTGTTCTAAAATTCCAAAAAAAGGCTTAGGGAGTAGGAAGGAACCACATACTCAAAACTTAGAAAGAAAGGAAAAGGGTGTCTGCAAGAGGTATGGAAGGGTCTTACTTTTATTTATGTTCTTTTTGTGTTTGAATGGAGACATTGGTATCCAACAAAGTTTGTGGTTGTTGTATGCTATTGTTTTTCAAAATAAGAAAACATTTTTGTTAGCAAAAAGTTAGTGTGATGTTTAAACTTTTACAAAATATAAATTTGAGCCATAAAACATGTGTTTTAATGTTCGATAATGTTAGTACTAAATTATATTATGCTTGGATGAAGCTATTTTTCTATTTGGAGATGAGAAAAATGAATAATTTCACTATGTTTATATCTTGCCAAAAGTTCTAGGAGATTATTGTTGTTACGTTGTATTATTTTGTTTTGGCATTTTAGGAAGCTTTAAGTGGGGAAAATTATGTTTTAATGTTGGATAAAGTTATTTTTCTATTTAGAAGTGAGAAAAAAAAATCCCACTACTTATGTGTGATTTCAAGTATATTATGAAGTTACTATTTTTGTTGTTGTATATTTGTTTAGTCATTTTAGGAAGCTTTGAGTTGAGGAAAATTATGTTTCATGCTAGATAATGTTGGCACTAAATTATATTATGGTTGGATGAAGATATTTTGTTATTTGAAAGTGAGAAGAATGAGAAATTCTTTTATTTGTATGTTGTCAAAAGCTTTGAGATTATTGCTTTTGCTATTGTATTTATTTTGTTTTGGCACTTTAGGAAGCTTTAAGGTGGAGAAAATTATGTTTACATGTTGGATAATTTTAGTACTAAACTATATTATGGTTGAATGCAATTATTTTGCTATTTGGAAATGAGAAAAATGAGAAATTTCACTATTTCTGTATGTTGCAAAATGGGTTGCGGGAATTACTATTTTGTCAATGTATTTATTTTATTTTGGGCATTTTGGAAGCTTTGGAATGTTGAGAATCTATGTAAGTCATGTGAGTGTAATGCTCTTCTAATTTCTTAATATAAAAGAAATATCTTTAAATAACCAAAAATATTTTTATTAATTTAAAATTTCAAATCCCTTTAAATAGAGAAAAACGTGACATTTTTAACTCCTAAGTCGTTGAATGCTAATTCCTTTAGATTGCAACAAAACAAATTAGATGATATCTTTAATCTCCAAAATAATGACCTTATATACATTTCAGAAAAAGTCCATACAAAATTTAATTAGCAATATGATTCAATATTTTTGCAAATATTTCACCTTGGAAAACAAATTCTCTATTTATAAGTAAATCATAACATATTAAATCACAATAGTAAAAGATACTAATTTCTAAACTGATACTAAGATCATAATTACAGTCATAGTATCGTCATATTCATTAATACAAATCAAGAAAACATCAAAGCAAAGCTTTTCAAAAGAAATAAGTTACATTACATCATATTCAAAAAAACAAGACAAGACCTAGATTTCCTAAGCGCAACCCAACATCAAGTCTTGCCTATCATTCTGACGCTATCCTCATATAGTGGATTAAGGAGTCATCGATCATCCAAGGGTAGAATCAAAAGCTGGAAGGGTACCTTGAACGTCTCCATCTTTTGGATCTAAAAAAATAGAGGTGTAAGGAATGAGTCTTCCATTCTCTCACAAAAGCAAGCACAAGAATACATATATTCACTCACTCTCCCAATCTCTATCCTCATCGCAACGTTTCTATATGTTTATTTTTTCTAATTACTTTTTGGGCCCCTCGTTGCCTCTTAACATTCTAACTCCTAGAGGACTTACACGATACGTCATAATATTTCCTTATTTGCATTTTTTGGTGATGATCGGGAGTACATATCCTGTATGGTACTCGAATCATGATACTTTCAACCGAACATGGTAATGTTCTATATTTGTTGAGGATGCCAAGTTGGTTGCAAATTTCCTCTTATCTTAGGGCCTTCAAAACTTGGCACCTCATACTATTCCCAAGGACTCCGAGAGTCTACAAACATTCTTCAAGTACCATAATGTAGTCAACTCATGCAATCCTTCAATCTTAATTTTCACACATGAAATTTTGATTAATTGTCAATCACCTCTTTCCTCCTTGCAACCAAGTCTTTACTATAGACATTAGCACTGTGACAACTTTTTTGTATAAGATGAGGCTTGAACCTTACTGATCATCAATATTAAAATTTGTTTGTGTCATCTGTGTACATTAGGCGTCTTGTCCTTTTCATTCTCAAATCTTACTGATAATGCACTTGAACATAGGAAGTCATCATCTTCTCTAAGACTCATTGCCACCCCTCAATGTACATTTTTATTTTATTTTTGTCATCCTATTTGTCTCTGTTTTTCCCATAGACGATCTACCATGTTCCTCCACATCAAAACAATTCAAACATAACAATTCGTATACCATTAATAAAAACAAGGTACACATATCTACTTCATATGTGTATCAACTTCACAAGTAATGAAATTAATAGAGAACCAAATATTTCTTACTCAACAATTATCATATACATCATCAAATATATTTAAACAGACATTAGAAAATAAAACAACATAACGTATTCTTATTTACTCCTATATTCCAATTAAAATTTACTAATCCCAAACCTTAATCCTAATAACCCTAACTTCTGATTTTTTACTATCCTTGTTTTTAATGAGAATGTTGTTATTATAAGTAAAGATATTATTACTAATAACTAATGAAATTTATTTATTCATTTATTATTATTATTATCACTATTATTATTATCATTATTATTATCATTATTATTATTATTATTATTATTATTATTATTATTATTATTATTATTATTATATTTTTTATTTTT
>JAMLFT010004763.1:0-18868 GCA_026544285.1 Pachyrhizus erosus | reverse complement strand
CGATCTAATATATTTTTTTACTATTTATTTTATACTATATCTTAAAATATTATCAATTAAATTTAAAACAAAATAAAAATAACATAATTTTAAATATACATCATACTTTTATTAAGTTAATAAATATAATTGTTAAAATAGTTTGAAATATAATATTAAAAATAAAAAATAATATAAATAGAATAATAATTAAAATAAATAATTAATATTAAAATATTAAAAAAACAGTAAAAATAAGATTAACCTGTTATCTAAGAATATAAATATATTAAAGTATAAATGAAATAAAAAAATATTATAAATAATATAATAATTAACATAAATATCACAATATAAAAATATTCAAAATATAATAATAAAAATAAAATAAACATATTATCTATTATTGTCATTATCTTATATAATAAAAAGATAAAAAAATATAAAAAAAATATTATTTCATGAATAAAAAAATATAATAAATTTATATCTTATATAAAAAAAATTAAAAAATAATCTAATAAATACTTTAAAATATAAAAAAAAGTTAAAAATATTAAAAATTGTTAAAAAAAAAACTCGTTTATCAAATAGTAAAATTAACTATTCAACTAAAAAATAAAAATTAACTTAAATACGTTGTTAAAATAACCTAAACTATACTAATATTGGTGTTGGAGTCGATACTGCGTTATCTACATCGTACCAAGCGTTTTCTATAGCGATGTATGAAGCGAAATATTGTAATTTCATATAAATATTAGATGAGAGTCAAAAGCTGGAAACTTACAGGAATACTTAAAAAATATATTGAGGAACTAAAGACGTTAATTATGATGGTTCAAAAAAATATTGGGTGGGGAGGTTATAATTTTGAAATGCAATGTAGCAAAGAGTCACGACACTGTAAAGGTTAAATGACGAACGTTTGAAATGAAAATGGAAAGATTAAAAAATTATTGAATATTAGTATGAATAAATGGCATAATGAGAGGAAAGATGGGCCTCCAACTTTTGACTCGTTGGTCCCAGAAAAGTTATGTCATTCACTCAGCACAAACTACAAACAAAAGCGTGGCACTCGCACGATATATGGACCCCAAATTTGTCTGTCCTATGCGGTTCACTACAAATCCAACATTGCACCGCCACTGCAAGGCTCCCACTCTCTCCATTTCTTGGAACCATTATTGATCTTTCTGTGTGCCTTTGCCCCACATCACAAAAGAAATCGCAACAAAAGTATCTAAAATTATGCACAAATTAAAGGTGATGGATAGGGAGACCCCACAGTTGCTGGTATGTTTGTTGAACACTAATGATTAGTTAAACATGTCCAATGCAATGATGCCATAACATTAATATACAAACTCAAGTACTCAACTACTTATGGCCTCTCAAGAGGTTGATTATTAGATGCGATCAGGTTTGCTGGTCTCTATAATAATCAAATTTCTAGCAACACTAATAAATGGTGTCATGTTATTAGAACGAAATTCGTACTTATTTGTATTATAAAAAAAAAAATACAGCATGTATATTGTTTTTAATATTTTTGTTTTCTTTTTTTTTTTAAGTTGTCATTCTTGAGGTATAAAAACTAAAATATTTTTAATTAAAAGATAACATCACCAGTACCTAAAATATGTAAACAAAATATGCGTGTTATGATGTCAATTGCAAATAACACGTTTGAGTGATATAAAGGTCATAATATTGTGTGTGATGATGATGACGATGAAAATTAAATAATTATACCATCCTTACCTGGTCGGAAATTTGTGATTAATTTAAATTGTTAGGTATTCAATCTAGTCTTAAATTATTTAAATTTGTTCAGTTGAATTCTTATCAGACCAAACAAAAGGACAAACATAAAATAATCTAACAACCGAATCGTCATATAATTGAAATCAAGTTATAAATTACCCGTAGTGTATTTTATTTTTATTAAATTAATATTTACACATCTTCAGTATTTACAGATACTGAAAATTCAATCGTTGCTTGACTAAAAGCTGGTGTAAACATTAAAAACAATATTCGTACCTACGTAAGAGTTAATTAATTAAAGGATGGAGAGGATTACGTGTAAGATCATGACACGATTTACAGATGATGATGAAATAGAGTAATAGACATTTAATTTGGATACATGCACGGAATTGGAGGTGGACATGTGGTGAAGTCATTTTCCTCTCTGATAGAGGAACTTCTTTAGTTAATAACACAAATTTCCAATAAAAAGAAGCAGATTATGACCTTGTCAATTTTCTTTAACCATCTTCCATTATACTAGTAAAACACAAGACAACTTCAATTGAAGAAGAGCACCACAGAGTATAGATCCATGCAATCGAACTCCTCTTTCGTTCCATTTCCTTCCACTTAAGCAACAATTAGAAAACTTCATTAGATAATCAATTACATCATTCTTTTAAAAGGGTCCCTGGGCGTTAGAATGTTGCCGCTATAATCCGCATAAAAACAATTAAAATGACCACATTCTTCCATTTTGACCAAACAATATAAAATGGAATTCCGGCTGGATTGCAAACTTAGAGACAAATTGCGAAAAATAACAATTGTAATTTTGTAATATTCACGATATATATACATAATCTTGTATATGTTCCTTTTTATCAGGAATCATGGAAGATAAACCTTAAAGATATTATTCCTTTTCTCGTGTTAAGATATCTGTGTATAGAGATATAACATTTCTAGCAAAGTAATATATATATATATATATATTAAAAGAAGAAAAAGACTTTTTTTTTAATGGAGTAGGGGATCCATAGGAATTTGATACCCATTTAAGTGCAATTTATTCGTCCTTTGCACCACTCTAGAAAACTTTAACCTTGTTGGTCCTTAGAATTAATTTTATATAACTAAAATGAACGAACGGGTTTTGTTTTTTTTATTTAAAAAGTATTTATTGTATTTCTATATTTTTATATAATTATTAAAAATAATACATAAATTGATAATATCAATTTTTTATTACTATTATTTATTAAAAAACTGATATACATCATAAATTTATTGATTTTTATAATAATTAACTTAAAAATTATATTAAGAATAATTTCTAATTGATTCATAATATAAAAAGTTTACATTAAGGATACATGTCTATTAAGTTCATCGATATTTTTAAATATGTTTTTAATTATTTAAAATTGTTAACAAAATTTCATGTTTTATTACACAAAAATTTTATTAAAGGAAATACAAGGAAATTTTTTGTCCTTTTAAATAATATCAAGACAATATTTCATTGTCTACCATACAGTAAAATGATATGCATGATAAAAAAAATAGACGAAGGATCAAATAATTTTAAAAAAAATTATTCCTCATCTTTATTATTTATTTTTAAAATTTAATGATTAAATTTAATTATTTGTTATAACTATTAAATTTAAAAATAAATAAAAAATAAAAATAAAAAATATCTCTCTTGGAGTCATTTATTCTCTCTTTTAAAAAATTATATGCAAGATATTGGATTCTTCTTCCACTCAAAATTATTACTTAATATTATAATACTGTTCTCTCTTTTCGGCTTTTATTCATAGTCAAGTCCTAAACCTTAATCAGTTTAAACGTCTCTTTGATAATCAATCCAGTAAAATTGAAGCTTATTTGATTTCTTTGTAGTCAGATTGACAAAAAAATAAAGCTCTTTATTAAATTCTGGATTTGTCTACTTTCTTGTCTTTCACTAATTCTTTGATGTACATCAAGAAATGAGTTTGTTTATCCACATTTTGACAGAGTCCTATCATAACCCAACCATGCACATACAGCACTTTTGCTAAATATAATAGAGACTTTGCATGTGAGAAATAAATCATCCGTAGCTTTAGAGCTGCAGAAAACACAACAACTTATCATTTTTTTGCTAAAATCCTTCTTTTATATGTAAGTCTGTCCATGTTAGAACTCTGTCTAAGATTGCCTTCAAACCAAAAGCTACAATTTTCAATGGGACCAGTGACTTAGAGGATAAACTTCTTAGTTTTTTTTGGAGAAGTCGTGCTTAAAAATAAAATTAAAAAAATATTTATAAATTATTACATTTTTTCAAAAAAAAAAATTGAAGGCTAAAGTCACTCTTCATCACACCACTCACCGCCCAAATAACCACCACTTTGACCTATGTGTTTCAACATCCTCCCTTCGAATAAGATTCTATACTGACTTTGAAGTATATATCTCCCTAAAATGCCCAATATTGTCCATTGCCACCATCAAGTCGTTTTTCAACATTCATGTAGCTTAACTTTTATATAATATAAGTATTGATATATAGATGGATCACATCTGGAGATATTTAAGTGTCACTTATTTTCTTTTGTAATATTAATTTGTTGTCATTTTGAAAGTTTATTATAAAATTACATCAATCAAACAACTTTATTAATTTTTTATATTTATTTGATTTTGTTGTAATTATTTTAAAAAGTGAAACTTATTTATTATCTTTTGCTAACAAATAAAACCTACTGACACTATATACACGAAGAATGATAAAGTTACTCTGTGAATAAAGATAAAAAATAATTTATTTAAAGTTATTGTGAAAGTAACTTAATTTTTCTATACATATAAAAGATTGATAGTTCGTTATTTCTATTATTATTTTCATAAATTTTGTTTTTCTTTTTCTCTTTTCTTCCTTGTTCTTTTGATATTATTGCCTAACATGTTTGTATTCTCTTGTACACATGTCATTGTGCAAATCTTGAGAGATAAATTGAGTATCAAGTTACATGGAAAATTTTCCAAAATTTATATACCCTTTGGTTGGGGTGATAAAAGAATGGTCATCTGCCCGTCACCCGATCAATCCAAAGTGAGAATAAGTTTTACAGACGAATTTCAGTCGGGCATTGGGTTATGTTTAATAAAAAAATGATCAAATACGGATAACTTGAGATGGATGGGGGTTGGAGAAAACAAAACATTAATTAACTAAACGTGTTTAAAACCCACACCCGACCAAACGTGTTTTTAGGAAAAAAAAAATGCTAACTAAGATGCTATAATTTTTAAATATTTCACAGTACAGTATAGCTACAAGTTGTCTTAATTATAGGTTGTCAGTACATTTTGCCTCTTTCCTGATATGCACACTGCACTAAATCACTCTAAGTTTATGATTGCGCACCACCCACCCAAGCTTCAACATTTCTTCATTTCATGTTTTATCCTTCGCATACTTTTGTATTCTTTTTTTTTTTTTTTTTTCATAAGGACATAAATATTTTTTACAACGTGAAGAGTAAGTAATCCATCACGTCATACTGGACAATGTGGCATGTTCAGTTGTTTCACGTCTTTGAAATTGGAAGATAAAAAAGAACGAGATTATGAATGTTATCAAGTCTCTTGAAGACCTTTGGGCATCGTTCTCACAATTCATTCATTCTCCCAGTCTTACATTCTGACTGAAACTTGCCTCAAATCGGAAAGCAAATCACCATTAGGCTCAGCAACATCGTCGGGGTTCATTTGTAGCGAAGGCAAACAACGTCAATCAACCCCCACCTGATCGGACAGATACGATCTATGTTATTCTATTTTCAGTTTGTCTCGGTTCTTGAATGAATACATAGAGGTAAACGGATAATCTGACACACGCATCTGATTAAATTTATCCGTTTAGTTTGTAAATTTTTTATGATATGCGCTCGTTCCGCTGTGGGTAAACCCAGTAAGAGGGTCGGGTTGAACTATTTTCATCCTTGCCCCACCAAAAAGGAGACATGTTCGGTTTCGAATTTATAAAAGATAAAGACGAAAAAATTAAATCAACCTCATCTTCATTGAGTTTTGTTAAGTTTATGGACACCTACAAAAATTCATCTCACACTTTTTAAAATTAATTATATTTGTATATTTTAAATAAATTATAAATTATGTTATTAATTACATTTTATTTTGAATAATATATTGACACACACACATATATATATATATAATTAATAAATAATAAAAAATTTAAAAAATATTTAATAATTAAAATATTTATAATTAAATGCATAATTATAATTTTCTTATTTAATTATTATTATATTATTACTTAATTATTATGACAGTTAATTTTTTAATAATTATGAAAAAGAATCAACAAAATAACATAATTAATAATTGTATTATATGTAATATATAATAATAAAATTATGTATGAAATAAATACTAATTTAATTAATAATTAAAAATATATATAAGGATAGGTATAAACTTTTATATCCAATTAAAAAAATTTAAATTCACTCAGGTCGTTAGTCAAAATTAATTTTTTCTATTAAAACCAAAAAAAAAATTAGATAAATACTCATAAATTTAATTTTTATTATCATCCTATATATATATATATATTCAACACCTCTGTTTCAGGTTTCTTCTTTAACTTACTATCCTTGCTTGGAAAAAATAAAAAGATATATTATATACAAATAATTAATGTGATACGTTCTTGTAAATATTTCTACTACTTTACAAATAAAATGTTAAATGAAAAATTAAGCATATTTACTGTTGAAAATACAAAACACATACTAAGTGTAAAAGGATTTAGAATTATTGATTAAACATAAAATTTTATGCAAGCGTCACTCTTGTTTACTGATTAATTTAACACGGGTGACTACATATAATTGTCGTATTTCTGATTAGGGTCAACACTTAACAACTTTATAGTACGATTTCTGATTCATATTTATTGATGTTTTATTTTTTTTTCAAAACTATTAATATTTTATAAATTAAAAGTCTCATTAATTATTTTTTTATTTATACTCATTTAATAATTACTATAATAATAATTTATCATATAAGATAATAAGTAGTAGTTAAACATAAAAATATTTTACATCCATTAAATGTGTTTAATTTGCTTTCATTAATCTTAAACAATAGATATAAAACAGAGGCAGTATTCTGTACTAGACTACTAGTAGCTCGGGTACCTCTCTTAGTGCTACCAACTACAACAAACTACGTACCAAGCAAAGAACCTATGAAGGGGTAATAAACTATTAAATTATGGATGCAAGAACAAACTTCGTGCACGCAAGTGTCATTTATTTAAAACCTATTAGTATTCTGTACAAACTGGTAAATTACTTGTGTGTATTGTTGATTTGTCCTTTAAATTTGTAATATGTTTTGATATTAAAAATATAATAACTTTTCTTCTAAATATATTTTACTATTAAATAATCGCTGAAGTGGAGGGCGGCAAAAGTAATCCTATATTAAAAAAAAAATTACTGATTATTTAAAAGGGGCAGATTAAGAAGGAAAGAAAAAGACATGATATTATTCGTCCGCTAAAATGAATGTGCGTAACTTACGGTAATGTTAATGTTGAATTCATTTATCTTCTAATTAGATAATCGGTCAGTTTCAAAATATTAATATTTCCGTTTTCTTGTATTGTCAAAGAAAATAAAATATTTTAAAAAATAATATTTATTAAAAGATAATTTTATTAAAATATTCTTATTATTTTTTAAAAATTATAAATATATTATTAAATCTTTTAATATAATATTATTCATTAAAGACTAAAATTAGAATAATTATTTTAATATATCATTAAAAATTAAGAACATAAGTTATTTTTTGACATTTTTAAATATTAAAATTATAATTATTTTAAAATAGAAAATATTTATTAAAATAGTAGAAAACACGCATGGGAGAAAAAAATTAAATATTTAAATTAAAAAAATGTGTTATAAGTATTTTTTAAAAAAATGCTTTATTATCTATTTATTTTTTTCTTTTTTTATTTTTCTATGTAAGGAGAGACTTTATTGATAAATATGATGATAAAATTAAGACTTAAATAACTTTTATGTCTCTATAAAATAGAATATTTTTTATTTTAGTTTTAAAAAAATTGTTTTAGCTCTTTAAAGATTTAAATTTTTTATTTCAGTTTCTTCTTTCAAACAATAATATCAATTAATGATATAATAACAATTTTAACAATTCAATAACGTATTTTGTCTTTAAAAAATTTGACAGAATAGTCACGTGTAATTTTTTAAATTATTTTTAATTTTTATATGTTTAAAATAATTAATGATATTAAACTATTGAATAAAATATTTAAAACATAATTTGACAAAAAAAATACATGTATATATTTTGTCAAGTTTCTTTATGATGTAATAAATCAATTTATTGTTAAAGTTGTTGTTATCGTTTAACAATATTTCTTAAAAATAAAAATTAAAAGCAAAAGAAAGTAATCCTTAAAAAATTAAAATTAAAACAAAAATTTTTGAAAGACTAAAATCAAAACCCTTATATTTTCAAGGGACCAAAATGTTATTTAATATTCAAATTAAACACACATTCTTTTTCAACTAAAACTACAATGGATTAGGTAAAAGAGTAATTTATGATACACAGATTTTCTAAATTGTTAGATTTGTTTGATTTATATTGTTATATCATACAAATTTTTTAGAAGATCATCACTCGTCAAACACTTTCTCTCTTCACTCGTCACCTTTCCTTCCTTCATCATTATTGCCATTATCACTCTAACCATGTCCCTATTGCCTAATCCATCAAAAATAGTATCCCATATACTTCGTTCAATTTTTGTGGTTTCTCCTTATTAGCAACTTAAGAAGAACAAAAAAAAATATTTACTAAATTTATCATATAACAAATTCATGTGAAGAAAAAAAAACAAGCAAAAAATTGGGATAAAGAAGTGGGAACATCAAGAAGGGTCAATTGTGTGACCCCGTTCTTAATTGAAAAACAAATCATTGGTCCATTTTATTACCAATCATGAACTCTAATTCATTAGGGGAGCAAAATTGTAAAGAATCATTAGATTTAAGATAACGTAATAAATGCACACATTCAAATTCAATCATAGGCATATGAGATATATGTGCAACTAGATTATAACTATTGAAATCCAAATTTCTCAATTACAAATTTGTATCATAAAACAATATGAAATAGTCAAGGTAAGCATTAAGCATGAATATCACAACTATAATCATATGAAAAAAATTTGAATTTATCAAACAAATTCAATTACAAAAGGTTTAAATTGAAATTCATCATAATCTAATCCTTAAAAAAATTAGAAACTATAAAGAAACAAATATATGATGATAAAACCAACAATTTTCACAAATTATTTTCAACTTCTTCCATCTTTAATAATGAAGAATGTTTTTTAATAGTCTCTTTCACTTTTGGTCACTGAACAATCCAAATAATGTTTCAATTTTGTTTAATCAATCCCATAGTTAAGCTTCTTAAACCACAAAAAGACATTGGATTTTATATTTTTATGTCTAGTGCAAAACATGGGACTTGTTAGTGTGGGACAATGAATAGTGTGATGTCTAGTGTTGATATGCAAGGTTTATTTGATTTAGGTGTGCTTTTTGGTCCTTTAGACACTCTACAAGTAAAAATAACTTATAGTGCCTTCATGAAAGTTATAGATAATTTTGTCCTTTAAATTTTATCAGTGATCTTATGTCATTTTGATATCCATGACTTAATAAAATGCCTAAAATCATAGTTTTTAAAACTAGATTGTGAACCAATTTGGTGATTGGTCTATTAACTCTAAAAAAATAAAAGAATTTCAAAATTAGTGAAAATCAATACAAATTTTGTGCAAAAAAACTGGTTTGAACTAATATTTTTTATTTTTAAATTTAACATAAAATGTTTGAATGATAAATAAATCACATATTTATTTAAAAAGTACAATTTGGTATAAATTATTTTATCAATTATTCTTAATTTTTTCTTGTGATGAAATATATAAATTACTCATTTAGATTAATTTTTAATATTTTTATCTTGAATTTTTATAATTTTATATTATATTAATTTGTCATATTTTTATTTTAAAGTTAAACTTATTATTGAAATAAGCACTATAGTATTTATTAAAATTTAAACTTAAGTATTATGAAATGTTTGATTTGGACTTTTATGTACAGTTGAATGTTAAAAGCCTTTAAAATAATTTTTTATTATAATTTTTAGTGTTATAAAATCATATGATTATATTTAATTATATTATTTTATAGAATATTTTATTATTATTGTTATTATTATTATTTTATTAATGTCAATTCAACCATTATTGAACTATTAATTTTAAACCAATTCATTGTCCAATTTAATTTTAAGAACATTGCTAAAAACATGTCAAGTGGTTAATACAATACATTAATTTCAATTCAAGTCCTATTGCCTCTATAAGTCACATTGACTCATATCAAACTCTTTTTATAAAAAATGTAGACATGTATCTAAGTTTTTTAGAAAGTCCAAGATTATTTTAATCTTATTATTAGAGTTTGCATTATAACCTAACTAAGGAGGAAATGTCAAAGTTTGAGTTAAAAAAAAAAATAAGTTTTTTGTTATTATTCATTTCCCATGCATTACAAAAACACAAGAACACTAATATGTTTATGTATTTTTTATTTAACAAAATTCTAAACTAAAATTACTTAAAGATTCATATAAATAAGTTATATTCACACACAATTTCATCTTGTTAATGCATTAAAACATGTTGAAAAATATAAATTTGTGTTTTAAAAATATCACTCATACTTCGTCATTACATAAATGAATGAATTTGGGTGAGGGTAAGAAATAAGAACAAAGAAGAAGGAAATAAAAAGTGTTAGGCACAAGAAACCATAAAAAAGTAGAAAGGGGATGACTAAAAAAATTGATAAAGAAGTGAGAGAAAAAATGAACAAAAATAATGACGAAGAAGACCTAAAGGTTAAAGCTTCAAGAATATTAATAAAAATATTAATTAAATTAATTAATAAAATTGAAATTGACAAAATATAACTTTTAACAATAATAAAAATAAAAAAGTTATGATAAACTTTATGGGTATTTTTTGCAAATGAAAATAAAAAAATTAAGTTAATAATTTTAAATGAAATAACCTAAATAAAATTAAATTAACAATAATTTTTGAATTAAATATAAAAACTAAATACAAAAAAATTAATATAAAAATATAAATTAAAATATAAAAATGCGAGTTTTTTAAAATTGCATGATTAGAAAAAAAATTTGTTGGAACTAACGTTTGGCAGTGTAACACTTTTTTAAAAAAAAAACACACACACACAAGTGGTACTGTAATCTCTTAAATTAAATAAGGAAAACTAATTTTGGGTTTTGTTTGAAGATGCTTTTAAAGTTTGATTTACTTAGTTGATCATCAAGTTCAAAGCTACAAATCAATCCAATTTGATAGGTGTTGATTGAGATCGACATCCATTCAAACACAAGGTTCCTACCATGTATATGTAAACACTAAATTAGATTTTGGTCTAAAGTAAAGTTATCTCAACATTGCATTAGAGCGAGAATAATATTACTTATGTGAGACCTTGAGTCTTATGCTAAGGGGTTTAACTCATCTCATACTCTTATAAATACAACAAACCTCATTATGTTAGATAAACATTTATTACATATTATCACTATGATAAAATGATTAATCTTTTGAGCATTCAAGTGTCTTTTACAAATATCCATTCTATATACACAACATGTCTTTATATTGGAGTGAAATCTTATCATGTATATATATATCTTGAATATTGATCCACAAATAATTCATGAGTCAAAGCAATATAGAATTCAATCAAAATTCATTATTCTATTTATAATTTTTTCACTCTTTTTTATTTCACTTTTTAGGTTACATTACTCATTCAATCCCTGTGATTACAAAATATTTTTCATTAATTTCTATACTTAGAAAAATGTTTTTTTAATTCTTACACATATAATTTTAAATATCTTTTATTCCTTACCCATATAATTTTAATATATTTTAACCCCTGTAACATGTAGAACAATGTGTGTTAAGAAAATAAAAAATACTCTAAAATGGATTAAAAATAATGTGTAAGAAATAAAAAGTTATATTTTTAAATATATAGACTAATAAAAAAAATATGTAATTATAACAAACCAAATAAATATTTAAACTCACGTTTTACCAATCAATTCAAAAGTAATTTTAGTTTATAAATTTGATAATTATTAATTAATTTAATTTTGTTGTGACGAACTAAATTAGTTTATAAATTTAATTATTAAGTGAAATTAAGTTCAATGTAAAATATTAATTTTAAATTATAGATAAAAAAATAATTAAAAAAGACTTAATTAAAGATAATTTATCATTTTTTTTGACGAAAATTGATTTGATAAATATTTTATATTAATATTATGATAACCAAAAAATATTTAATATATTACAACGATTAACAACTGAGTTAGTTAATAATTAAAAATATAAGAATTAAGTAACTATTTTATAACATGATTTTGAAAGACATTGTCACATAGTTTTTTTATTTAAAATTATTTTTTTAATAAAATAAATAATTTTGTATTTTTTATATACTTGTCTAAAGTGTTTTTTATACTGTAAAAGATTAAATCAATCAATAATGTCAAACTTAGAAACTAAATTACTGTTTTACTTATTATCTAAAAACTAAACAGCACAAAAAAGTTAAAAAATAATAAGTTATTCACAAAGAAAAAAAAGGAGAGAATGAACGAACATTTTAGTCTATAAAATTATAAGCATTAGTCAAATTATATTTAACTTAATAAATTATTATTTATTTATTTTAATTTTACAAAACATTATTTTCATTATTTTGTAGAGTAACATTAAAAAATAAAGTATAATATAAATTTTGTTATAAAATTAGATACTAAAATAAAATGACCACAGTCGGGGGGAGAGAAGATATAGTTGTGTGTCAGAGTGACTGTGTGGGGCCCGTCAAACCATTTCGTCCTTCAAAAAATAGGGATGAGAGACGACACCTACTGTAACACCGTAACGGGAATTGCGAAATTCTCAAAAGCCACACCAGACCCAAAGTCCACCTTAATTTCCGTATCACATTTCACCGTCACTCCTCTCTTCTTTTCGGCTCAGATTCAACATGCGCCGCTTCAAATCGCGCCAAACATTACCCCACCCTGACCTCCATTCTCTCAGATGACCCATACATTCACGCGCCACCATGTTCTACCCTTCCCTAACTATCCTTTTCACCCTCTTCCTCTTTCACCCGACCACCTCCGACCCAGGCGACGCCAAAATCCTGCGACAATTCCGAAACGGGTTGGACAATCCAGAACTACTGCCGTGGCCAGATGAGGGTGAGGACCCATGTGGTTGGAAATACATTTTCTGTGACAGCAACAAACGTGTCAACCAGATTCAACCCAAGGGGTTAAACCTCAGCGGTCCCTTGCCGCAGAATCTGAACCAGCTCACCATGCTCACCAACGTGGGCCTCCAGAACAACAGGCTAAACGGCCCATTACCCTCCTTCCGCGGTCTGTCAAAGCTCAAATACGCTTACCTCGACAACAACAACTTGGACTCCATCCCTTCCGATTTCTTCGACGGACTCGAGAGTTTGGAAGTGCTGGCTTTGGACCATAATAACATCAACGCCAGCACCGGTGGGTGGCACTTACCTGAAACGCTCCAGGGGTCAACGCAGTTGACCAATTTCTCTTGTATGGGCTGCAACCTCGCCGGCCCAATACCAGAGTTTCTGGGCACCATGAACTCGCTGTCGTTTTTGAAGCTTTCTAACAACAATTTAACGGGTGAGATTCCGCGGAGCCTGAACGGCTCCGCTTTGCAGGTTCTGTGGTTGAACAACCAGCAGGGAGAGCGTCTCACTGGGGGAATTGACGTTGTGGCTACTATGGTTTCGCTCTCGAGTTTGTGGCTTCACGGGAACGCCTTCACTGGAGCAATTCCCGACAACATTGGGGATTTAAGTTCTTTGAAGGATCTCAACCTGAACGGGAACAACCTCGTTGGGCTGGTTCCTCCAGGTTTGGGCGACATGATGTTGGACAACCTCGATTTGAACAATAACCAATTCATGGGTCCCATTCCGAATTTTAAGGCGGCTAAAGTCTCCTATGATTCTAATGATTTTTGTGTGACCAAACAGGGTGTTCCTTGCGCGTTTGAGGTGATGGCGCTGTTAGGGTTTCTTGGTGGGTTGAATTATCCTCAAACTTTGGTTGATTCGTGGACTGGGAATGATCCTTGTGGGAAACATTGGTTGGGGATTAAGTGTAATGTTGACGGGAAGGTAAACATGATTAATTTGCCTAATTTAAATCTCAGTGGGAACTTAAGTCCTTCTGTTGCGAACTTGGGTTATCTTGTTGAGATTAGGTTGGGGGATAATGATATCGGTGGAGTGGTGCCTGGTAATTGGAGTAGTTTGACTTCTTTGAAATTGTTGGATTTGAGTGGGAATAACATTTCTCCTCCACTGCCTGATTTTAAGACTGGATTGAAACCTATTGTTGTGGGGAACCCTCTGTTGAATGGTGGAGCGAAAACTACTCCTTCAGGCAACAATAACCCATCATCTGAATCTGGGAATGTTGAGCCTTCAGGGAACAATAACTCGAATTCTAGTTCGAGTGATTCTCATGAGACTAAGAAATCCAAAAGGAAAGAGTTGGTTTCAATTGTGGCTCCCATTGCGGGTGTGGCAGCTGCTGCTTTTCTGCTCGTTCCGCTCTATGCATATTGTTTCAGGAGGAGGAAGGGTGGCTTCCAGGCGCCTACTTCACTGGTAATTCACCCTAGAGATCCATCGGATTCGGATAGTGCTGTGAAGATTGCTGTTGCTAATAATACCAATGGATGCATTTCCACTTTGACAGGGAGTGGGTCCGGGAGTAGGAATAGTAGTGGAATTGGGGAGTCTCATGTCATTGAAGCTGGAAATCTAAGGATATCAGTTCAGGTTCTGAGGAACGTGACCAAGAATTTTGCGCCCGAGAATGAGCTTGGCCGTGGTGGATTTGGTGTTGTTTACAAGGGAGAGTTGGATGATGGTACTAAAATTGCAGTGAAACGAATGGAAGCAGGTGTGATTAGTAGCAAGGCCTTGGACGAATTCCAGTCTGAGATTGCAGTTCTATCGAAAGTCCGGCACCGGCATCTGGTGTCTCTTTTGGGTTATTCTATAGAGGGTAATGAAAGAATTCTAGTCTATGAATATATGCCACAAGGGGCTCTCAGTAAGCATCTTTTCCATTGGAAGAGCCATGACTTGGAGCCCCTCTCTTGGAAGAGGAGACTCAATATTGCCTTGGATGTTGCTAGAGGGATGGAGTATCTTCATTCTCTGGCTCACCAGAGCTTCATTCACAGAGATCTTAAGCCGTCAAATGTCTTGCTTGCTGATGATTTTAGAGCAAAAGTCTCCGATTTTGGTTTGGTAAAACTTGCTCCTGAAGGGGAAAAATCATCTGTAGTGACCCGGCTTGCTGGGACTTTTGGATATTTGGCGCCAGAATATGCAGGTAGTTTTTTCACCAGTTCTTAAAATTACAGGCACTTTTACTTGATTTACTCTCTTTTTTATATTTTATAATTCCTTTTTTATTATTTATTTTATACCTACTGAAATATTAGTATATGATTTCGACATGGTGTGGATTTCCTAGTGGGGATCTCTAGCGGAATAGGTAGCTATTAACCACTCATTTTATTGCATTGGATTTAAGGCGTTAGTAGAGTAACAGATTCAAAGGGAAAAACTTTAATTTACATTTAATGCATAATTAATAAATTAACCACCAGGGAACTTTTCATTTCTGCATTATATATTGTCTTGTAACACATATTTCAACTTTATTTGTCCTAATTTATTTGAATTGGATTTAGTAGGGTAACAGATTCAAAGGGAAAATCTTTAATTTACATTTAACGCGCAATTTTATAAACTAACCGCCAACAAACTTTTCGTTTCTGCATTGTACTATGTCTCCTTGTAATACAGAATCCAACTATGTTTGTCCTAATTTATTTGGTATGTTCAAATGTTATACTGATCCTGGGTTTTACTGTATAAATATACTTCAGTGACAGGGAAAATCACTACCAAAGCAGATGTTTTCAGTTTTGGGGTTGTGCTAATGGAGATGTTGACGGGATTGATGGCACTTGACGAGGATAGACCTGAGGAAAGCCAATACTTAGCAGCATGGTTCTGGCACATAAAATCAGATAAGAAGAAACTAATGGCTGCTGTTGACCCGGTCCTTGATGTAAAGGAAGAAACATTTGAGAGCATCTCCATCATTGCTGAGCTAGCAGGGCACTGCACTGCCAGGGAACCAAGCCAACGGCCAGATATGGGTCATGCCGTGAATGTGCTGGCACCGCTTGTTGAAAAATGGAAACCCTTCGATGATGACACCGAGGAGTATTCCGGCATTGATTATAGCCTTCCCCTTAACCAGATGGTGAAGGGATGGCAAGAGGCAGAAGGAAAGGACTTGAGTTATGTGGACCTAGAAGATAGTAAGAGTAGTATCCCTGCAAGGCCTACTGGATTTGCAGATTCATTTACTTCAGCTGATGGCCGGTGAAACAAATTGTTTATGGTGCCCTTTTTCCTTTTGATTTTCCAATAGATGTAGATAGCATGCTCTTGTCTTTCTGTCTGTCTGAAAATGTCTTGGCAAAGTGTCTAGTGCCAGTAGTATAATAGTGTTTCAGCAAGAGATTTCATATGCCTTGAAATCTCATTTGCATGCTTTGTATTTTCCACTATGACATTTAAGCGTTAATGTTTGTAGATAGGGAGCCACGATCAATCATCAATGAGAATGCTTGGTTTTTGTTCCTTCATTTACGTTTCAGCGATCATTTGTCAACTATGTTTGGGTGGGACTTTTAATATGCACCTTTTCTGCTGTGGTGCATTGACGCAACACAAACCGAAATCCATTGACATTATAAATGCATTAATGTAGGACGGGGATTTGTGTGGAAGATATCTTGTAATTTTAACCGGTAATATCTAAAATTTCAATTTTGCAAAAATCAGTCCTTGGTGAGACATGTGTAGAAGATATTTCATCAACTAGTTCTCCTTTATCCTTGTAAAGGTAAAATGAAAGGTACAATGGTCAAATCGGTGGTGTTATTGGGGAACCCCTTTATTCTCATCCATGACTTTCATACATAAATTTACTGTTGAAGATGTTGGAGCTGGCAGCATCGGTGGATAAGGTATTCAGTGTGCACATTAATTTTGTTTTGAAATTAGAATGTTTTCATTGTTGCTGGTAATCGGGGAAAAAGACCACTCCTAGTTATTGCAGAAGACATGGAGAGTGACGCATTCGCCATGCTCGTGGCTTTTTGTTACTTCTATTTCCATTTACTTTTGGTTCAATAAACTTAAATGGTGGATTGTTGCCTCCTCTGAGTTTTTGTTTCTTTGTAATAATCCATAACCTAATTACTATTAGTTGGTGATCTTTCATACTGCCTATGACTTGGATTTTGCTTCTCTGTGTTGTTCTCCTGCCTCCATAAATGATAATTCAATTCTTACAGGAGGAGGTGATTCTCTATCACACATTATATTGATCATATATTGCATTTGAGTTTTCTGTAAAGGTGAACGTTCACTTTTTCTTTCCAAGATTTTGATAACGACTACTCTATCCAAGGTCTAGGCAATTGGGACTACAGCTTGTTACATATTGTAGACAAAGTCTAACTAGAAATGACTGGAACTGCGAAGGCACGTGACTCGAACTAACATAAGTAATCTTGGTTCTTCAAACTGTTTTATATGCATCTAATTTAATGCGTAACTGGTTTACAGTCAAACCCACTTGTATCTCTCTTGGTTAGTGTGCACCCCGATGCTGTGTCTTCCTCTCATTTTGCAGATGGAAAGGTCGCATGTGTTGGGAACTTGGTCTATACTCACATTAATTCTGTTGTCAGAATGTAGTGTAATTGGTTTTGAAAGTAAACCCAAATATTTTCAATTATTTTGATGAACTAGCAGTAAATGCACAGAAATCCACTTTGCAAAATATCTTCCACGCAAATAAATTCCTTTCCTTCTGTCTTTTGTTACAATTTCGAAATTTCAAGTCTGTTTTGTATATCAACTTCTGAATGGGCTGTAGGACAAAAGATGCCATGTGCCGTGTCCTTTTACGAAAACCCGCATACAAATATATCATATCAATGCTTATATTAATTAATTTAGACTTAAAAGAAATCCTGGGAAGGTGATTACGTTGTACAGAGATGATTTTCACTCACTCATTGTGCAATTAGTGATTAGTGGACCACGGAAGCGAGAGCAGCCAGCAAAGGATGTTGTTATTTGACGTGGATCACTGATGAATCTCACATGGCAATGGCATGAAGAGGAGTCGTATCAATCAAATTATTATTATTATTATTATTATTATTGTTGTTATCTGTCATGCAGTTGGCACACACATAAGTCCCTTGGCAAACAGAGACAGATGTGGGTACAGACTACAGAGGTTGTTCCTTTTCAATTGGAAAAAAACAGGCAGCTGTGAAGAATCAGCCAAATGCCAATTTCCAACTGAATGAATGAGCCACCCACCTTTCGCCACCCACCTTTCGCCACGAACGTACCTATTCGTGCCGACAGCTGGCCCATCTACTCTCATGACAAATTCTATAGGCCATGTGTTCGACTCTTGGACCAGTGAATACACCAATTATTATTATTTTCATTTCTAATGGATTCGAATTTGGAACCTAACCTATTTAGCGGCAGAAGCAAGACTAACGCAGTTGTGGCATGCTACTACCAGTTTTTCTATTTTATCTGTTTATTCCATGCTTTCTAACAATTAAATTTAAAATATCTTTTCATCGTGTTTGGATAATTCTTTATAAGTATTTATAATAGAAAAATAATTATAAATTTAAATTAGCTTTAAAAAAACTAATTTATATGACTTT
>JAMLFT010004762.1:0-18872 GCA_026544285.1 Pachyrhizus erosus | reverse complement strand
TATCAAATCTTATTTCAAAACTCAAAATATGTATTTTTAATAAATATGATCCTAAAATAGAAAATAGTTGCTAATTTTCATAATAATAAAGCCTAAAAGACACAAATAAATATATGAAAAATTGACACTTATCAATAATTAAAATTTATCTTATTTTATCTTATCATATTTTATTTCATCTTAAATATGGATCGTATCTGTATTAATTTAAAAATAAAGAATTTAGCTTCGTTCATAAAAAAAAGGTGTTTAAGAAGCTACTAAAAAGCCTGAGACCCCGACACGGGCTTCATTTGTCTGAGGCCCATACTTTAAAGGCCACGAAGAAGAAACGTAAACCGAACGTGATTGTGGACCCCCAAAAAAACTGAAAAAGTGTTGTTGCTTTGGCGTACCTTTTCTTCTTTGGTTCCCTCCGATTACAAACTTTCAACATTCATTCATTCCCGCGCACACTGTTCCTCTTCCTTCCTCTCTCTCTCTCTCTGCGATTCCCTTCAGTTATTCCTCGCTCTGTCGGTAGCTTATTCTCGAAGGTTTTAAACTCAACCCTTCCTAACCTATTGAATTTCACTTTGATATACTCAATTCATCATTTTCCTCAGTAAACAAAACATGTTTTCGATGTTTATGGAATGCGTCACTGTATTGCCTTCGCCTTGTTTTTCCACTCAATTACTTTTTGTGACGCTCTTTTTCTGTAACACAATCCTTTAATTTGGTTTTGTTACATGTTGTGCTGGAATGTTTGTTTTTGTTTTTTTTGTAATCTGAATTACGTGATAGTCAAATTAGGGTTTTTGGTGCGCGTGGAGATATGATGCTAGTGTTAGGATTACTTATGGCATGTCGCTGTTGTGATCCAATCGCAATTGAGGCCGTGTGATTGATAATTGGATCTTGCTTATCATGAAATTTAGTTTTCCCTTCTCACAAGTTTGGCGTGCTCGATGATTGTGTGAATAATAACGAGAAGTGAAAGGACGTTTTTGATAATTCTAGTGGAACACAGACAAAATGGTTGGTTATGATAAATTTTGTTTGCAATAGAGGTTTTAGAGTTAGTCCGAATATTAAATCTGTTTTACTGAATTCAAGCTGATACAGTGTCTGCATAATTATTCTTACAGCTTTTACGGACACTGGTGGGTTTGTTTCCTTTCAATGTGAGAAATTTCTCTAAAGGTGATGATTTGTGTTAACTTCAGTTGCAGGAATATAATCTGATAAACCTGTCAGGGTCAGGATCCTTTTACTCGTATCTAATGTTATATATGTTTGGTTTTGTGATGTCAGAACAGTAGGTACTGAAAGCAAGCATGGATATTTTTGTTTGATGAATTTTCTGGTATTTAATTTTCATTGCTCTTTATTTATTGAATTGTTTTGATGCCTTCACTTTATTTTTGGCTATTCTTTGGTGCTTTTTCAAGAAAGATAACAACCAGGATTATTTTATTATCATAATTTTCAGGAAGGTTGAACTATCATGACAAAGGGAAGATCACTAGGCAGCAAAGCTGTGAAGGCTTCTGAAAAATGCAATCTAAAGACTGGATCCATTGGAGTGAGAAATTCTCCCCAAAGAACAATTAAGTTGGATCACAAAGCCAGAGGTGATGCATTTTTGTCATCTACTGTTTGTATTGATTTAATAATATTTTGGTTTCAGATTGTCCTCTGCCTTGATGCACCGAATTTGCTGTGTCTTAGAAAAGTTGAATCTTTTATTTTCTTGGATGAGATGACACTATGAAATTTACACAAATGTTCTGTTGCCATTATCTTTTACATTTAGCTAAATATAGTTAAATCCGTTTCTATCTAGGATGCGGTCAAGAGTTGTTGACTGATAAAGAGAATCGGCATTTTCCATTTAAGGAACACATGAGAACGTGCCCAGAACTTCCAAACAAATATACTTTTCTTACAGAAAAGAGAGGGGCGATTGAACTTCATCCTGGACAAATGCTCACTTCTGCAAAAATCAAGTTACAACTTTTTCCAATCAATGAAGAAACTCGGATGGGACTTGAAAAGGTCACATGGTGATTTGTGTATCTTTTGGAAAATTTGGATATACTTTATGTTTGTCCTAGTCTGCATGCAGTAGGTCTTGATGCTTAGACTATTTTCCTTTTCAGGATGGACATAATCCTTATTTAGAACTCACACTTAGAGGTCGAAAGAAAATATCGTCAATATTAAAACACCTTGGAAAGAAGTGGGGAAGTTCAAGTATAGCCAAAGGGGAGCTTATACTTTTTCCATATAATATAACGGAAATTCTATCTGACTGCAGAAGGTGGACAATTAATGATAGTGACACAACAGCCTCTGCTGTTTATGCTGCTGTTGGAAGCCCTGCAATTTTCCGGTTGAAGTATTATATCTGATGACCTTCTATCTTATGAATCCTTTTCTATGTGGAAATTAGGTAGTTGATAATTTTTTAGTGTTGTAACTTGTTCTCTCTTTTAAAGGTATGGCTGGTTCTACATACATGAACATAGGTCTTTTGGTATACATTCCACGCCAACTCCCTGTGAACCTGGATGTGGCAATGCTAATTTAGAGGAGACTTTGTGTGGTGAACGGGACAAGGTTGAGGTAAGCAACGAATACAAAGCAACTGAAGTGAGCAATGCAACAAGTGAAACTGTGGCTCAGAAAATAGAAAACACAGTTGTTGATTCTAAGGTAGGCTGATGATTAGATATTTTTGTTGTACATTAGAATAACTAGCAGATAGTTGCATAAATAGCACATAATTATATTGCAGGAGATGTGTGTCTTGCTGGTGGATCTGGTTTATAAATGTTAGTTTTCTGTGTGAATCAGAGAACACCAAAATAATTTTTATGATGATTTGCTTTATTGACTGATATAATTATCGGAAAAGTTTTGGAATGTGGTATAAAAAATTGTAAGAAAAGTTAAAAATGCCATTTATTAATCTTTTTAGTGATAGCATGAGCATAAAACACTTGGGCATTTTTTGAGCATATAAAATTCTTATTTTTCGGACCTTTGTTGGATGTTTGAAAAATCTATTGTTGGTTGGTCCTGAATTGTAAAATAAATTTTGAATGACAATCCTCTGACGGTTTTGATATGTTCCTTATGCCTAATAAAAGAGTAATTTCCAATACATTCCATCATAAATATTTGTTTTCTAAGATATGTATGCTTGTTCTGACTAGGATAATGAGCCAAGAGTAAGCAGTAGCCTTCAGCAATCATCATCTCCATGGGTTGATAATCTAAGCAATATAAGCATTGGGGCCCTCTTGTCTGAGGCATCATTATTTGGTGGGCTTGATCCAAAATTATTTGCTGGCACACAGCCGTGTGATATAACGTCTGATTCATTGGATGCTTTTATTGCCGCCAAACTTAATAGTCGTCCAATTTCAAGACCATCTTCTGAAGACTTGCGCACATCCATATTGGATGCTGAAGAAACATGTCATGCGTTTCCTCTTAAAAAGTTATCCTCCCCAACAGATGTGCAGACAGCTGCTGGAAAGGATTTTTCTGTGGTGTGCAGTCAGGATGTTTCTTCAAACTTGTTAAAATTGTTGAATTCAGACAAGGTTAGTCAGTTGCTCACGGTCTTCAATGAAAATTCATTATTGAAATATCAAATAATTTTATGTAGCTGGTGTGTTTGATGCAAAAACTACCTAGGTCATTTTGTAAGATAACTCACGATAGCTCACAAGTTATTTAACACTTTTTTTAATCTTTTGTCCAATTTTAATAATTGATTTTGAAATAAAATTGTGGTACCCCCCTGGTTTTGATTTGTGTAACTTTGAAAAAAGATAGATGCTTTTCATAAGGAAATACCTAGTATCAACAGGGCTTCTATGAACATAATATTTGTAGTTTCATATGAACCTAAGGCTTCACAAAAATGTCTTGCTTCTAAAGTAACTAATAATGTTGACGGAAATTAGGTTTCAAATTGATTTGGGAATGATATTATGTATCTATTATTAGACTATGGAGTTGTATGAAAGCTTCGTTATCCATCGTTAATTGCTCTTCATTGTCTCTTTTGGTGTTGTAAAGGTCAATGATCAAGATGGAGCTTCACAAAATCCTCCATATGGGAAGACTCAGACGGACTTGTTACTTTCTTCACGCCCATATGATGATGAAAGAAGTCTTGGGTTAACAGGCATCAATTGGGTATTTAATTTTCTTATTGAACCATTTCAGAGTTTGTTTGTTATGTTTAATATCTTGTTTTCTGATTTAAGTAATGTACTATCTGAAAACAGAATGATTCTATGGGACCTTTTGATCTTGGCTTGCCAGCTCAGAAGCTTATGGGTGGAGACAGTTTTAGCATTGGCGGATTTGTTAAATAACAGCTTAGATGCATAATTTGCTGACCAAACGATTCCATTTCGAAGATTCGTTCGTAGGTAAAAGAAGAAAAAGGAAATTGTACATAATAGAAACACTTGCTGAAGAAACAAGGGTTAAAAAAGGAAAGAAAGATACGAGCCTGACAAGACACTGATTACTGACTTGTGTCAGGTTTAGAAACCATTGCCATTGAGGGGACTAATATTTAGTTCTTTTGCATTGTCTTCGTTTTGGTCCTATAATTTTGTAGTAGTTCGACAACAATGTCCCGATTTGGTTCCGCTGTGTCAGCTATCCTCAAGTGCTGATGGCTGGAATGTAATTAAAATGATCGTGCTCTACCTTTGAACGATACTCTTAGACTATCTTATTTGGTGCGAATTGGATGAAAAATAAGTGGAAAGAAAATTATTGCTATTCGAAAGTAGAATTGGTTTCTTGCATTTGTAAGCTTTAAGCTCAATACTTTATTTTTTAAAATTATTTTTTAAATTTAAACAAACTATTCAATACTTTTTTTAGAAAATTATTATTTAAATTTAAACAAACTAGTCTAACATTTTAAAATACATCTCTACATATTTAATTAAATAAATACTTTTGTTAGAACTCTGTCATTGTATTTAAGACATAAAACCCACATTATAATAAGAACATGATCAACAATCAAGCAAATCAAATAATTACTATATAAAGACTAAAATAGTGTTAGTTTCAGTTACGGACTAAATGTAATGCTAATTTTATTCAAGAATTAATTCATATAGTAACTGAAGCATAATGATAATTTTATATGGAGATTAAAACGTAGGAATCATTCAATGATTCATATTACATGTCAAATTTTCGCTGTACACATTAGCATTCGTTGCCCACATTATAACAAACTCAAGTGATAAAAAAAACATAATATTATTAATTTAATATAACGAAAAAGTTAAAATTTTTATATAAAAATTTCATAAATAAGCATCAAATTAAGAACCATATAACTAATTTAACCAACTTTAAATATAATGATGGAAAGATAGAATGTCGTATTTTTTTATTTTTTATTTTAATTTCAATTTGTCATATATGTAGTTAATGCAGTTTTTTTTATTAATATAACTGACATGGAAGTTGAGAAATAAAATAAAACAGTTAATTAATTTACAACAGTAGTTAAAAGATATATTTTCTTATTTATGACTTCATTCCCCACGGGGGCTAATTTTTTAAAATAGATAGCGGTGACACCCACGGCACACCATAAAAAGACAAAGAAATGAGTTTAATAAATAGTTTAGTGATGGTGTTGTGAGCAGAAGCCGTTCCGTGACGAACATAGTTCCTTTCTTAATCTTATATCGTAATTGCTGATGAAAGTAGTAAATAGTAATCCAAGTCCAAACATTGGTTTTCTAAGCTTATAATTAATCATCGTAGGTAGACGGAGAAAGCCAGGGTTAAGTACCCATAATTCCAAATATTTCAATTCTCAATCTTGTGCCGGCTAACAGCCTGGTACGAGGCAAACCTTTTTTTTTTTTTTTTTTTAATTTATATAATTGAATCTTATAAACAATAAAAGTAATATTATTTTTATTATTACAAATTTTATTTAATTATTTAATTATATATTTTGAATATGAATATTATATGATTTTTTATGAGTAAATAGTATATATATACTGATAATATAAAATATTTTTTACTATCACTTAATTACAAATTATCATATATAATAAATTTATTAATTTTTTAAATAATTATTTTTTTTGATAAATTTAAAAATAATCATCTTAAAAGTTTTATTTATTATGATTTTGATGGGTTGATATATAATTTTTTTGTACTAATAATATATGAAAATTAAATTTATTTTTATTTGTAATATAATAAATTTGCTTTTTTGAATAAAAATATTTTAATTTTTTTAATTAATACCTTAAAGGTTGCTTTAAATTAATGACAATGAACAAAAACAATGATCACAGGAATTAGTAACTATTATTTGAATTTTTAAAAATATGATATGATGTCATAGAATGAAACTAGATGGAATTTATTTCATTTTATGATTTTTGTCCTTCGAATTTAAGTGAAATGATATAAAAGTTTTTTCTTTAACGATCTAATTATAAAATTACTTTTCTATCTTTAACCTAAAATGCATTTCTCATTCTTTATATTTGAAAGAAGTGTCATATAAGAAAATAAAGTTATAACTCATACGACTAAGTCTACTTTAGAAATAATAAAATGAAAATTCTATCCATTCTATTATAAAAATTTAAACTATGAAATTGGCTTTATTCTATTTCATTTTATTTATTTTTTAAAGCATCCTCTAATTGATAATTAATGTGTTTGCTTTATTAAAAAATAGTTTTATATTTAATAACTTATTGAGATTTTTTATTTAAAAAATGGTTATTTCTCCAAATTTGATACCAAATATATGTAAACGTACCAATTTCTTCATCACATAAAGATAAATGAAAGAGTTCTATAATATATGTAGTTCAATTATATATCTACCAATTATATAGAATTTAGTTCATTTAGCTTATTCTTTATTGAGAGTGCTGATTCAATGACACTTTAAACAATGCAAATACTTACTACTATTTAACACTTGTTATTTTTCATCCGTCTCATTTTTTTCCTTGTAATATCACATTATCTATCTTATTCATCACTTGTATCTGTTTACGAATCTTTTTCCTTTTATTAATATCTAAATATAACATTGGTTTGGTAAGCGATAGTGTTTACTTTTTATGTTTTTAGTTATTAGTATTATAGCGTCAGTTAAATTTATGGCTATATACATAGTACATGCCGTGTTATCTGGTTGTCACCGAAACAAAGATATTCGCAGTTTCGAGTCGCCATATGGGATGCGTTAACTCCAAATACACTCCTCCTCGGAAGCGAAACCACAACGTTGAGAGTTTCAAACAAAACAAGGACAATTCATCTAACAAGCACGTGGAAGGGTTGGAAGAGAAAGAAAAAAGAGAGGGTAGTAGTAGTAAATTAAAGGGTATTTCTAGAAACCATGACAAGAGTGAGGTTGGTAATGTTTCAGAGAAATCCGAGGAGAAGAAAAACATTGCACACTATGAGTTTATGGAAGGCTGGCCTAAATGGCTTGTTGATAATATCCCACAACACGTTTTGGCTAGTTTGGTTCCTAAGACTGCTGATTCCTATGACAAACTCGGAAAGGTAATAAATAATACTCCTTAATTATAGTGTACGTTTCATGTATTAAACGTGTGTAAACTTGCATGTAAGTAACATTAAATCTTTAACATCAACAAATTCATATTAGAAAACGTAAGTTTATTTCTTTGCTGGCTAATATTTGTTCAGACATATCTTAATTTGCTTATCAATATTCTTCACATCACATGCATGCATCTTAGAGAAATTATTACATTTATAGTCAGATCAGCACGTGTGTATGATTTAAATCAATTTTAACGTGTGATTTAAATGAGGTTTTTAAATTACAAGAAAAGATTGATAAAACAAGTGTCATATAGAAAATGATCAGGATTACAATCATCATAAATTATATAATAATTTCTCTTTGTTGAGAAAGGGGTTCTAATTCTTTAATTATAGTAAATTGTTTATATGGGGTTGTAGGTGGGACATGGAACATATAGCAATGTATACAAAGCCCGAGATAAGAACACCGGAAAGATTGTTGCTTTGAAGAAGGTAAGGTTTGACACATCGGATCCTGAAAGCATAAAGTTTATGGCAAGAGAGATCATGATACTGCAGACGCTGGATCATCCCAATGTCATCAAACTGGAAGGACTAGCAACATCAAGGATGCAGTATAGTCTTTATCTTGTTTTTGATTACATGCATTCCGACCTTACAAGAATTATCTCCCGCCCTGGGGAGAAACTCACTGAATCACAGGTTAAATTTCTATCCTGAGAATAATTTTGATGCACTGTTAATGTAAAGTTTGAACAATTAACAATTATTTTAGATACAACTTTTGAAATCACAATAAAAATTACTTCATATTATCAACGTATAGTTTATTTTTTCTTATTATAAAAATCAATAATCATAACATATATGACAACATAATGGTTTAGTTGTAATTTATGCAGATAAAGTGTTATATGCAGCAGCTGCTTTGTGGGCTCCAGCATTGTCACGAGAGGGGAGTTATGCATAGAGATATTAAACCTTCTAACTTATTAGTAGATAAAAGAGGGGTGCTAAAAATTGCAGATTTTGGGCTAGCAAATTCTTCTGCTATTAAACCTGAAGGGCCTTTCACAAATCGAGTGGTGACACTTTGGTATAGAGCTCCTGAACTTCTTTTGGGATCAACAGATTATGGATATGAAATTGATCTCTGGAGTGCAGGATGCCTGTTGGCCGAGATGTTTCTTGGAAAACCAATTATGACCGGGAGGACTGAGGTAAAACTTTATTTGGAGGTTTATGAAAATAGTGCAAGATTTTAGCTTGGACACCATACACAATGATCATCGATCTAATCATTCTGGAGACTTATATCAAGTCATGTCACATACATTTTAAAGTAACTCAATTTTTTTTTTCATTTTTAAAGAAATTATGACATGGTCCAAGACTATTAAGTATTTATAATTCAAACTAATAATTAGTCGAGTTTTTCAATTTCCAATTAGCTAATTAAACTTAGCTGAATGCATGAATGCATTTGGTACATTCTCTATTAATTAAAGCTGTTAATAGCAACTTTTGGAGTCTGATCAGCTACTAAGCATTTTGTGTATATAGGTTGAACAGCTTCACATGATCTTCAAACTTTGTGGTTCACCTTCAGCGGATTACTGGATGAAAATGAAGCTAACGACCAGCTTCCGCCCGCCATCACATTATAAAGCCAATTACGAAGAAAGCTTTAAGAATTTTCCTTCCTCTGCCTGTACTCTCTTGACCACACTTCTTGATCTAGACTCTTACTCTCGTGGTACTGCTGCCTCTGCTCTTGAAAGTGAAGTGAGTTAGTTCTTCTCTAGCTTGTTGCTAATTAATGATGCTTCTTGTTACTTTAATGTATTTTATTTGATAAGGAATGACTTGGCAAGACTTTAATAGTTTCAGAAATTAAACTCTTACAATAAAGATAAATATATTTAATATCTTTAAAACAAAAAAAAATGTATTTGATGTTTTTTATTTAATGATGAAGAGGACGTTAAAGAAATATTACAAGTGCTAGTTTAATGAAATAGATAACTATTGTCTTTGCATTGTTTCATACTAATCGCTTTTCAACAAGAACATCATGATTTGACACCAAGATCAAGTCCTGAATTAGTCACTTGGTACTTGAAAGTTAGCAAGGATTTTCTCACTAAATTTGCAAGTCTCACACAGATGTACAAACTTTGAAAAGTTTGAAGAAAAAACAGAAATTTTATGTGCCCTAAAAACATTATTTCAAATTGCCATATGCTAAGTGTTTACTGCTTGCAGTTTTTCTCGTCAAGTCGATTAGCATATGACCTTTCAGCGTTACCAGTGATCCACAAAGACGAGGATGAACGCTCACAAACAAAGAGACGCAAAAGGTATGCTATCAGTTTAGAACTAAGAAGCTTTGTCTTTTATACGTGTGAGCTTCTTGATTTGCAAGAGAAGGAAGTGAAGAAAACAAAATCCAACATTATGGTTTTCATATATGATATTTCTAGATACAAGTGTGGACCAGATTATGTGTGCTTGGCATATATAACTTTGAACTAGAGTGTAGTACTGGATTTCATATTGTCCTAGGAATGATCTTGATCATTGTTTCTTATTTTTCATGAAAAATTAAGGCGCAAGGGTCTGAAAAATAAAGGGCATGTATTTCAAACAAGTGCATGCAATGTGAGCCATTCACGAAGGAACCAAACTGCTGAACAAAGCAGGAGAGATTCAGAATCATCAAAAGAGGTGATTTCCATACTTCACTAAATATATCCAACCAAACAGCCTCCTAATAAGTATATATCTAACCAAACAGTTACATCAAACTGCTAAAAATTATTTGATCTATTTTTTCACATTTTTCAGTAATACTACTTCCCATATAATAATATTTTTTTAATTATAAAAAACATAAAACTATTCCCAAATGTATTAATTGTTAAAAAAATTTATATCCTTAATTTATTCTAAAATATATTAATGAAATACAACCCTTTTCATTTTTCATGAAAATAAATATATTCATTGAATTATTATCGATATAACTTATTCGTTAATTGAAAAATTATCTCTTAAATTACCATCTCGCAGAAACTACTCATTTTTTTAAAAGAACTATTATAGCTAGCTATTAGCATTTAGTGAAGACAAAAATAATAACTTGTGGGATTTTGGTTTTGACAACAGAATAATGTATCACAAGACATGGAAGATGAAGAAACAGGTAAAAGTGGAAGCAGCACATGGTCTCTCTTTATGAACGAGATGAGCATGACTGCATCAATATCCCCCGTTTTTCTCTCTAGTGTGAGAAAATCCCCCAAAACTGAAGGCCATCCTAATGCTCTTAGGAACATAAAAAACTATACCCTCTTACAGGCCTCTATAATTGATATGATCAACCGCAATGAAGGCAATGAATTTGGTCCGTTGCGTAAGTCCGTTTCTGCGTTGGATTTTCAACTTGATCCAGAGAAGCTATCAAGCCTCTACGGACTAAATAAGAAGTTGGGCCACGAAATGTGACTTGCTCTGTTTCTGTTCTATTTTTCTAGTGTATTTATAATTATTTGAGTCACTCCTCCCTTTCGGAAGATGTGTGATAAAAACATTTAAGAAATAAAATTTAACTAATTTATAGTCTATTATAAATAATTTATTATAGACGCAATATTTGTAGTAATAATAAGTATTTTTTTTAACAATATTATTTTCTCTTTATCTTAAATTTCTCTCTTCATATTTTTTTTTGCATAAAAAATTATACAAATTATGTTGTACAAAAACAATCATTACATAAAAAGTTATATTTTAGAGACGAATTCAGTAATAAATATAAAGTTTGTCATTAATTATTCGTTAGTTATGTTTATGACTAACTTTTTTTATCACTAATACTATTCATAATAGTTACCCGATTATAGTCACCACTATAACTTCATTAATGGTGACGAAAAAATGTAACAAAAAAATTTATCACTTATATAAAATAATAACAGATTTTAATTTCTTACAAAATGTAAAATTGATTAAACATATAAAAGATTGACACCCTTGCGTATTCACATGTAGACACCCTTTCTTAAACACAGTTTACATACAATTACAAGGAGAAAGCTCTTCATGATTGACGTTCAAAGAAATCGGCACCATTCTCGACATCATCTGTTCTAATGCATCCGCTTTGCGCCATTAGAACTCTATATACTCTCTTTGAACAAACCTCACCTAGCCTTCTGTCACCCCCAAACAAACCTTCCGTCATCAAGTCTTTAAGTAAAAATTCCTTCTCATGCTCCTGTGGATATAAAAGTAGAGTCTTATTTTTCATATTGCATCTCCCATAATGAAGGACAACAGAAACTTTGGCCATATTCTTTTATCAAACAGACTATATCCCTTAGTGTCCAAATTTACTGCAATCAATCAGAAAGATCAAAAGCAAACAAAGCAAATCTTACCGATTTACTTGGATTCATATAAACACTTAACAGGGACTTCATGGTTGGGTATTTCTTCCAAATAGCAATAGCAAATCGTGGCTGTACCTTGGGGATAGCAACCAAAGCTTTTAACCTGGTCATCATGGAAGTCAAGGTGAGGAACACAATGTAAAGATTGCAAAGCAGAACTAAGTGAGATATTGCCTAAATAAGAGCCTCATTTACTACAATCAAAATAGATTGACTTATAAGTAACAATAATACATAAATCTTTTAGAATTTGTTGGCCAAGTACACTGAAACAGAAAATCCAAATAATTTAGGTCAAGTGGAAAATATATCAAACTTTTCTTCAACTGAAGATTAAGTATCAGATAAGTTAGTGACAGAAATGACAAATTCATCACATATACAAAATAACACAGACCACCAAGCAGTAATTTCCTTTGTTTTTTTGTTTTCCTTTTCTTTTTAGAAGATTAGGAAACAATATTTTGATAGAAAAGAGAAATGGATCGCAAAAATGAAAACATTTATTCTTGATCAATATGAAAGTAGCTACAGAATCTCAGTAGGGTCTTCAGCTTAAATTTAATTATACTAATAAACCCCAACCTAAAACGCCAAAGGTAGACCACAATATAGTAAAAATAATAACTAAAAAAGAGAGTAATTCAGTGCACAGAGCTCCTATCTAGTGGATCTGGGTAGGCCCTGATACAGGCAACTTTACCTCCAGGGCATGATGCAGCAACCTTACTGTTGCACCAAGGCTCGTCCTCAAAGTAATAAAAGAACTCTCTTTCCCCAAATTAAAATCAAACAAGCTAGTTCTTATTCTCCTCAAACCAAGCACATCTAATACAAATATTAATACCTTAAAAGAACATGTGCTTCTAACTACTTCATTAACCCTTAAATAAGCTGCCTCAACATTGTTAGGACGGAACTGATTTCACCAAACACTCAACCCATCTACATATACCTTGCTATGTAGTAAGTTATATTGTTGTATCATTAAATAATCTGATGATAGATGTCAAGTGTTCATAATAAATAATTGTGAACAAGAAAATTAATGAAAAAATTCCTGCAATTTGCCCTTCGTCATTTGTCTGTAGGGTTAAGCCAAACGGCTACTTGTCTTTTATGTGACAGCAATGAGTCTAATACTGAAGTTATGAATTCATTTCAAACAATAGCTTCCTAATATCATACATCATTGCACAAACTACATCGATTAAACTATTAGCAACTTGGAAGACATAGCACTTAATACCATTTTCAATCTGTGTCAACATTGAAACTGAAAAAAATGAGAAAGAAAGACGAAACACTGGGCATTAATTTAAGTATCTAGATAATCAAACTCTTAAACATACAAGTAGAAAAGACAAAACAGATATGAAGTACACGAATAGATAAAAACAAAATTAAACAAGGTAAACAACAACTGGTAATGAGTAATAATAGTAATAGAGCAAGGTATTGGTTTCAAAGAGTTTATGCAACAGAAAAATCACAAATCCTTCAAATGATTCAGCCTAATTACTCTCCTAATTAACAAAAAAAAAGTATTAAATAACTTTTGTGTTGGCAAGAACTTAAATGCTTAAGCATTTTTGTTTAAAACTTTTTGTTTTATGTAATTAGGAGGGCATTTCTCTACGCAATCTAACAATGTCAATGACTCACCACAAAGATTTCTTTATCAAATTCCGGTCAACACAGTCCTTAGGAATCAGGGCTCCATTTGCATTTACAGATAATCGGGTTAACTTCTTTCTGCAGTTTAAATAAATAAAAATGGTGTAATTCAAAGAAGAGAAAGATAAATTACAAGTATGGAACATATTTACAGTGTTAAACAGAAGTAATTGTGTCTTTCAAATGATACCAATTCTAGTACATGTACGTTCTTCTTGCAAACTGAAAATAAATGCTTCAATACAAATTTAAAGAAATAAGTTATATGGATGAAAAATGGTGAAAAAAAGAGAAAACAATAGATTTTTTTTTATAACATAAGTATAGCAAAGAATCAATAGACATATCAAAATCCATCTTTCATCAATGTACCCTTTAATGGATTTTGCACAACTGGTTTTACATGTAGAAGTTTTGCATATAAAACTGTTTTCCTTCAAAGATTGGCAGGACTCTAATTCAATACCAAAAATACAGGCATCAAGTACCTAAACTGACAAGATGCTAGGCTACATGTCAAACCAACAACATGTTCAGCCAGTTCAGCCTCATCTACACACTGCCTGGAATGTATTTTATTGAAGTTAGTCGTTAGTTTTGCCAGAACCTGCAAGACAATTTAAAACAAAAATGATAGACATGTTTAAACAAGTAGGTAAATATTTAAATCATGACCTATTCCTTGTAATTTGAAAATGAAAGGGCCAGTTATTCAACCTCTTCTATAGGTGGACGTCTCCAACAACTATTGTTTTCAGGGTTCTTATATTTTTCCTGTTCCCTAACAGATCATAAAAAACAAAGATTCAACAAAATAATAATATGAAATCAAAAAAGAAATTGTAGGTTATCAATAAATTGGCCAAAAGTATCAGAAATCATTGACAGATACTTAAATAAAATTATATACAGAGGAAAACACTAGTACGTGTTGAATTGTGTGTAAAGAAGGTTGTATGCATTATGCAGCATCCTTTTGGCATTTTTTAATTCCATTTGGCAACCAGGTGCAGAATGCATTTGTACCTTGAACAGTATGAAACTTATAATCTGGACTAAATTTTCTTACTTTAGGCTGAAAGGAATTGCATTTTGGCAAACATGATTCTACAAATTTCCTCATTTACACTATTTCAATAATATTTAAAAGAAATTCCAATTCAAAAGTAATTTAGAAAAATATCCAGATAATGTATACATCTTAAAAGAAAACAAAAAATAAAAATTTTACTGAATGCAACTCAAGTAAATCTTGTATTTATAAAAGTATATTTAAAAAAAATGTTTAGAATAGAAAATACCGTGCATGTTTGAGCTTTGCAGTTCTCATACAAGAAAGGCCCAGTAAAACAAAT
Organism: Pachyrhizus erosus; assembly: GCA_026544285.1. Classification (NCBI taxonomy): domain Eukaryota; kingdom Viridiplantae; phylum Streptophyta; class Magnoliopsida; order Fabales; family Fabaceae; genus Pachyrhizus; species Pachyrhizus erosus. The sequence goes on along the minus strand of JAMLFT010004762.1, from coordinate 3,781 downwards.
TCCAAATTCCAACTACACAATATTTTGCATTCATACAAATTTCAAGAATAGATATGGAATGATTGATAGTGTTTGGTAAAAAATGTTCACGAGGGTGTAAATGAATACAGATGGCTACCTGACAATTTACCTAATTAGGGCCCTATCAAATGGGTGATGACTGATGAGCCAGACTTTTTTAACAGATTTATGGGTAATAAATATGAGCATGAGTGAGGAAAAATTAAAGCTGACTAATGCATATATACTGTAAAAATGTTGTTCTGTACTTCTAACTATTTTATTATATTTGATCAGTTTATTTAAACTTTAAAAAAATGTTTATGAAAAAAATGTTTTTTAAGAATCAGATAGAATTTGTTTATTAAAAAATAAAAAACTGTTTTTTTAAAAATAAGTAGTTTAAACAAACACATTAAAAAAAACAAAAAACTGCTTATTTTATTAAAAAAAGATTTTTTTTTTAAATAGGCACAAACAAACAAACCCAATATATTGTATTCCTTTAATCTGTTTTGGAAGTTTGATTGAAACCCAACAATATTAAGTATCTGGTGCTGGACAGGAATTAGCAAATATATGCACACACTAAATCAACGCAGCACAATACGCTAAAACATAAATGCGACTAATTTCTAGTAGAATTGAAGTATTCAGATAATTGTAATATATCACTCGCCTTTTATTAATATAAGCCAATAACCTATTGGTGAGGTAACAAACTGTATAGGCTGGATAAAGACTTCGAATGCTAGAGAGTTGATAAAAAAGAGAATCATCCATGACAAGGTTACAAAATTTGTCAGCCTCATAAATGAGCAAGACATATGGAATGTCAATCCTTTCAGTAGAAAGCTGCAAATAATAAATGAAATTGATCAGTGGAAAAGAAGAATCTGCACAAAAATATTTATCTAACTTGGAATGTAAAGAAAGAAGTTTTAATTAGATCTATAATATCATTCTACAATGGCCAACCTAAAATTTTATCATAATTCAGGTGTATATGATTGATTACTTGCCATTACTAAAATATGATGTTAATGTTATGACGTCCCTCTCTAAATACATTAAATACATGTGTGCATGATTGAAACTTAAAACTTTCATTTCAACTCTTTGAATTGAAGAATGCAGATGAAAAAACATACAAGATTCCTCCTGAGGCAAAAAACAGACAACCAGTCACGAGATATAATCATCAAGGTAAAAACAGGCAATGCAGCTTAGAACTCATGCAACTAATTCCTCTTCTCCTTCTCCTCCCAGAATTTAGCACATGCAGTGCTTAATAATTTGATGCTTAAAATGAACTGCAGGCATTTCTTACCTGTGAAATATGTTCTGGAACTTTCATAGACCACAAAATTGACCCTGTGATTGGATTTGATGTAATGTGGTACATAAGCCCTTTTTCAGCAAACCTAGTAAGCAGATGTCCTGAAGCAAGGTAATAGTAGTTTTATATGAAAACAATCACAATTAAGAAATTGCATTAAAACTTGTTATGAATTCAGATAAGCAAGAGAATAACCTACCTATTATCAATTAAGAAAACAATCATAATAAAGAAACTGCATAGAAATTTATCATGTACTTATTGATTTAGATATCAACAACCTACCTCCAATTGAACCTGATTCAACCACCTTTGCATCAATTTCTGCCACAATAGATTTTATTGCAAACTTCCCTTTTCCCCACTTTTGCTTTTCTTTTTCAATTTTTTTCAGTTCTGCAGCTTCAGCCTTCAGTGCAGCTTTTTTTAACTTCTCTTGCTGAAGAATAAATTTTTATGAGCTATCTTTTTCAGAATGATATAATGTATAAACAATTATCAGAGCTATAAACTGAAACACACTTCTCTCTGCAGTTTCTTTTCCTCCATCAGACGACTTCTTTCTTCTTTCGTCATTTTTGTTTTTCCCACTGCCTTGGTTGTGTTCTTTGCAGAAACTTTGGATATTTTGCTATTTTTGGCATTCTCCTTGTGCTCAATGTTCATATTTTCCTAATCATAATGACCATAAAACTCATAAAATAGGATGAGATTCTCTCAGATGCATGGAGCAAAATGCAAGAAGCACTGGAAAATCAACACAATCCACTTTTTCATTTGAAGCAAATACAATTAGAATAAACAAATTTCATATTATCAATGAATATCAAACATAAAAAAAATAAAATAAAATTACATACATGTGCATAAACACAACATGGAAAATAATGATCAAATGACTAACCACCTGTGAAGAGGTTGAATTTGCAAGATTGTCCCCCGGCATTTCAGTTTGAGTAGCATTTCCACAAGAATTGTGCCTCTCTGTAAGTTTCAATTACATAAACAAATAAACAAAGCATTTCAGGTGGTGAAGAACAAATGTAACTTGCCAACAAGCATATACCAGGAGAACTTCCAATCCCCATTGAATTTGAAGTCCATCTTGATCCTCTTGGTTCGTTCTCATACTGTTCACGCATTCCACTATTTTCTAACTCGTTATCTGATTCCAAACATATATGAGGAGAACTTCCAGACCCCAGTGAATTCGAAGTCCATCTTGAATTTCTTGGTTTGTTCTTATCCCATTTGTCCATTCCACAAATTTCTAACTTGTTATCTGATTCCAAACATATACCGGAAGAACTTCCAAAGCCCATTGAATTCGAAATACATCTAGAATCTCTTGGTTCATTCTCATCCCTTTTGCCCATTCCACAATTTTCCGACTCATTATCCGATTCCAAACATATCATTTGCCTAATCCCTGAACAACAAACAAACCATGTACATGCTGCTCAGCTAAACGTTCACTTCTCAAACAAACTACGCAGAGAATAAACAACATGCATAAAGCGTGACAAATTCAATTCCACTAGAAAACCTAAAACTACATATTAGCACGGAAACAGAAAAAAAAAAAAAAGTAACTATAGCCCTATGTTTACAGTTACTTTTACAACCACTGAAATTGAGTAATGCCAGAGTTCCAGCAGAAAAAATTAAATTGAATTACGGAAGATGCATAGAGTAAGTACGAGGCATGCATAAAAAGGAGACAATAATAGAGCTTAAGTAAAGTGATGGCAGTGAGAGAGAAAGAATTGACCGGAAATTTTTTTAGGGGAAACCCTAACGGTGGGATCGGAAGGTATGGTGCATTTGACGATTGCAATATCGGAATCGAATAGCGCGGACATTGGAGTCTCGGGGACGATCGAAGGTGTGGCGGATTTTTGTGGAGTTGGATCGTCTTCGATGACGAAGACGGTATGGTTTGGGTTTGGGTCCGGTTCGGTTCGCCGTTTCTTGGAACGGAGCGGAAACGGCGTCGAGAGGTCTTCGTCGGAGAGGATGATGGGGTCCATAGAATCGACACCGCCTCGACTCTACTGCGGTGTTTGGTTGTTTCCGTCTTCGAATAAGCGCGGGATCAGTCGAGGTGGGTGTGTTTGGTCACTTGGATATCATATTCTGATACCCAGGCTGTGTTTGTTTAGCAGTTTCAAATCTCATTTTCCGAGTTCTAAGAAGCCTCACGTGATTGAAAAAATCTGTTAAATTTGTTGTACAATGATTTTTACAAACATACACCTAATAACACTACTTTAACAAATATTAGTATATGTTTACTATTATATTAATATTAATTGATACAAATAATAACAGTTTGTGTTTAAATGTTTTTTTTTATTTTAAATATGAAAAACTTTTATTCAATACTGTTAAAATAAATTTTCTAATTAACTTAAATAATTTTTTATTATTATAAAATAAAAT